>VDFB02281492.1:596440116-596495933 GCA_007258455.2 Sequoia sempervirens
CTTACTAACATACCATCTACATTTCAAATCTATATAAAATTCATCTTTAAGAATTTTTTGAGGAAGTTTGTATTAGTGTTATTTGATTATATATTGATTTATAGCAAGACATTGGAGGAAATTTTTTATCATGTAGATCAAGCATTAAAATTTCTCAAAGATCACTAGCTCTATGTTAATTATTTATGAAGGAGTCAATGTGAATCCTAAAATTATTAAGTCTATAATGGAATGGTTTATTCCCAAAACCATCAATAAATTAAGAGGTTTACTAGGATTGACTAGAAACTATAGAATATTCATAAATAATTATGAATGTATATAACTTAACATCTCTCATTTCTCTATTAAAGAAGAATTATTTTCAATGCTACAAGTTAGTTAATACTGCATTTGAGAGATTGAAGGAGGCTATGTGTACTAATCCAATTCTTTGTTACTCCAAACATCACCAAGGATTTTATGTTGGAATGTGATGCTCTGAGAAATGGTACACGACTATTTATAATGCAAGAGGGTTCACCCACTTATTTCGAGAATCACAAATTAAAGGGTAAGAATCAACCAAAACCTATTTATGACAAGAAATTCTATTTGTTCTTGTTAGATTCTGCAAGAAGTGAGAACCAAACCAGGATTTGATGTTGATCATAGATCACATGCAACTTCACTCAATAGATGATCGAAGATCAAAATAGTGGAATGAAGAGAAATATAAAATGAGATTAAAGTAGAGACAAGGAAAGAGAAAATGTTGAATACTCTCAATACTCTTATCAATTGATCATTGAACTAGCCTTGGAAACTAGTGAAGGTGAGAGGAGAGTGCTCAATATATAGAAAAATATGGGAAAATACATCCAAGAGGTGCATTAAATCCTACTACACATAAAAGGTGGGAGGTTATCACCTACATGGTAAATGACAAAACATGTGGCATATCCTCCTTAGGTGAAGAAAGAGAGGAGGTGGCACATAAATCCAAAAGAGGGTGAGAAACCCAACTACCCTATAACTTACCTAGGTAAAAAAAAAATAGTGGTTAGGAGAGGTGGCACAACAAGCCAAAAAAGGATGTGTAACTCAACTACCCATGTGTGGGGAGAGAGTGACACATGTATTCGATGTATTTTTCCATGTGTCCTCATATTAACCACTCCTAATAAACATAAGCAAGATTAAATAACATGTGTAGGAAAAAATAAATACCCCTAACATAAGGAAAATAGAAAACCTACTCTAACACCCCCCCTTAAGTGCAGCTTAGGTGGGTGAAAAGATGGGTCCTGGAAAATGAAGCCATGTTAGGTACCTATGTACATAGAGATCCCCCAATAAGAAGAAGCCTCCCAAAAAAGAGGAACATCCCCTGTAAATAGAGAGAGTAGAGTGAAGGAATAAGAAGCCCCTCCTGAAGTAGACACCTGTCACACCCCAAGCAAAGCTCACAGATGAAGGAACTTTCTTTCTATTAAGGGTTTGGTGAAGATGTCTGTAGTCTGCTCCTATGTAGAACAATACTTAAGATCAATGATTCCTTCCTAAATCAACTCTTGAATGTAGTGCATATGAATCTCAATGTGTTTTGTTCTTTGATGATGAACTGGATTCCTTGAGATCTGTATTGCACTTTGATTATCACAAAAGATGATTGTAGGTATTTTTACTGCAATATTGAACACAGTGAAAATATTTTGAATCCAAATAGCCTTAGTGGTTCCATTAATTTCCCCTCGATACTCAGCCTCTATAGATGAAAAAGAAATTGCATATTTCTTTTTGCTTAACCAACAAATTGGACCGAAACCAAGTGAGAAGCAATACCCTGAAGTAGACTTGCAATCTTGAGAATCGCCTACCCAATTTGAATCTATGTGTCCCACCAAGTCAATATCCATGCCCACTGCATATTGAATCCCATAATTGTGAATACCATGAATGTAGTGAATGGTCCACTTAGTTGTTTTCCAATGCAACTCATGTGGCTTATGCATGAATCGAGAGACTATTCCCACAACATATGAAATGTAGGATCGCATATGAGTCAAGCAGATGAGACTCCCAACAAGTTGTCGGTACAAAGTTCCATCAACCAAAGGTGAAGAACACTTAGCCTCAAGTTTGACCCCTGACAAAAATGGAGTCAATGCAAGATTATAGTCAACCATGTAAAATCTAGAGAGCATATCAAGTGCATACTTGAGTTTTCCAAGGAATATTCTTGAAGATGATTGAGTGATCTCAGTCCCCAAGAATTAATGCAAAAGATCCAAGTCAGACATAAAAAATCTATCATGTAGAGCAATTTTCACTATCTTGATGGTGGATGAGTGACTCCATGTGATCAATAAGTCATCAACATAGAGAACCAAGAATATGAGAGTGTCATCCTACTACATGTATACATTCAGATTAGAATGGCATCATTTGAACCCAACTGTTATCTAGGAATGAGTCCATCTTGGCATACAAAGCTTGAGGAGCTTGTTTGAGGCCATAGAGAGACTTCCAAAGTCTACACACAAGTGAAGGATCCTACACAAACCCTTGTGGCTACTCCATGTAGATTTCCTCCAGAAGTTCAATATGAAGAAAGGCACTCTTCACATCCATCTAATGAACTTCGCAATGATGTGTTGCAGCTATAGCAAGAGTAATTTGGATGGAATTCATCTTACCAACTAGTGCAAAATTTTCAGAGTAGTCAATCCTGGGAACCTAGGAGAATCCTTTTGCTACCAACCAAGCCTTATTTTTATCAACTAACCCATTTGCTAAAAAAATTGTTTGATAGATCCACTTGTATTGAACAATTTTTCTTCCCTTACAAAGAGGGACTGCATCCCATGTGTAATTCCTTTCTAAGGAATTGAACTCTTCTTCATATGGATCATAACCTAAAGCAATGAAGAGATGTGGAGCCTACTAAAACTATGACCATGCTCTTCATGTGTTTGATGGATCACTAATCCAATCACCTGTTGACTCCAATGTGTATATAGCCCAAAGAAGTGTTGAGGTTGGAGAATCTGGAGGAGAAGCATCAACCTCTAAATAATGACTAGAAGAGGAATATGAATTCCCATCATTAATATCACCATCTAAAGTGTAGGAAGAAGAAACCTCATCAATATTAGGATTAAGATCATCTGAAGAAGTATCATCATGATGCAAAGTATCCAATGTGTTGGTAGATGGAGAATTGGTAGGAGAAGAACTAGAAGAGGTCTCCTAAAAATGAACTTTCCTCTTAATAAGCAACTCATGAGTGGTGGGATGGAGAAGCCTATAACCTTTGACATCATCTGAATATCCAACAAATATGTAAGGCTTGCTCTATGGATTCATAGCCTTGCATTTATCTGCTGAAATATGGGCTCATGCAAGAGAACCAAACACTTGAAAGTGCTTAACTATGGGTTTCTGACCTGTCCAAGCTTCAAAAGGGGTTACCCCCTTCACAACTTTGTGAAGAACTTAGTTATGGATGTAACATGCATAGTTGATATCTCTACCCAGTACTAAGGTGCTAAAGATTTGGAGTGTATCATACAATTTTCCATCTCCTTCAAAGATCTATCCTTGCATTCAGTGACACCATTTTTTTGAGAACTATATGGAACTATGTGTTGCATGTTAATTCCTTCTAAAGCAAAAAAAAATTCAAACTGATTGTTAACATATTCACCCACATTATTTGTACGCAAAATCTTGATGAACTTCCCAGATTGTTTCTCTACAAAAACTTTGAAATCTAGAAAATGATCAAACACCTCAGACTTATTTTTGAGAAAATAGACCCAATTATATCTAGAAAAGTCATCAATAAATGTCAAGACATATCTAGCCCTACTAAAAGATGGTTGTGGAAAGATGATTTTACTTTATCATATTTCTCCTTAGGATGCTTACCAAGAATGCATCCCTAGAAAAATCCATCAGAAAATTGAATAGAAGGAAACCCTAAAACCATGTCATGTTGATTGAGTTGTTGCAAGTAACGGTAGTTCAAGTGGCCAAACCATTGATGCCACAAACAACTCACCTCATCTACATGAATGAGTAAGACTGTTGAAGGAGAGTAAGGAACAAAGTGAGAAAACTGATAGAGTCTGGAATGATGATCTACTTTTCCCACATACCCATTATGTATTTCACTAATTACCATTGTATCTGCAGTGAAATCAACTCTCTTTCCAGAACTAGTGTGAGTGATCTGATAAACAGATAGGAGATTAGTTGAAAAAGAAGGAACACAAAGAACATCCTCAAATGTCCCTTCACCCACATCAATAGAACCTCTCCCATTCACTTCAATAGGAGTGTCATCACCCATAAGTATGGTAGGCATATAGCATGGCTCCAAAGAGGTAAAATTATCCTCTGATGAGGCCCTATGGTATGAAGCACCCGAGTTAATGATCCAAGTCTCTAGTTGTGAAGCAAAAACAACTAGGGCCTTTCCCCTTACTTTTGTATATGTCCTTAGAAGAACCTTCTAATGGACTTTGCTTGACTGAATCTATCAGCTTGTTATTGTTCTTTTCTAGAAGATGTGAAAGGTGGTCAATTTTTTTTTTAGAAATTTATGTTCATCATGGATAGGCCTCTTACAGTAAGAAAAATTGACCTTCTCCTTCTTAGGTTGTTCACCTTTAGATGAAGATGTCAAATTATCAACTTTTGAAGTAGCAAATTTCTTATCTTTGTTCTTCTCTCCTTGGTTCTTTTGTTTATTATCTTTCTTACTAGACCCTTTTTGTTATTTTGTGACCTAATTAATAGCCAAGGAATGTGACTTAGAGGAATTAATTGCACCCATTAGAACCAAATTTTCTTGCTCCATAGGGAGTTCTGCAACAAACTCATCTAGAGATGGAATTTTATATGTGGAACCTAGGGCATATTTTGTAGCATAGAATGTAGAAACAGATATACAATAGTTAGGACCAAGCTTCAAAAGAATACTCAAGATTAGCTGCTTATCATTTTTCTTGATTCCACATTGTTCCAATTGTAATCTAACACCTTTTAATTTTGTGAAGAAGTCTTGTATGGTGTCAAAAATTGAAGGACTTAACCCTATGAGTTCGCTCTCTAATTGATGACCCCTTAACTCATCCTACTCACCAAAGAGGTTTTCCAATGTTGTCCACACATCATTTGATGTTATAGTAGACTCAATATGAAAAAGTAGGCCTAAAGATACTGACACACACAAAGTACCAAAAGCTTCATCATATTTGTTAAACCATTTAATCTTTTCTATGTCATCTTGTGGTTCAGTTTCAAGTCCCATTGTTACACGATGATATCCATGTCTTTTCAGATATATTATCATCCTAGATTTCCATTCAAAATAATTATATGGAGTTAAAATTGGAATTGTAGATGCATTCATGAGAGAAAAAAAGAATATTGCAAACAATAAATAGAATTGTGAAGAAAGAAGACACACGAGACACCCCCGATTTCCACTAGTCTAAAAAATCACCCCCTTGGATATTACAATGTTGGCACTTTATGATTAGTTCTTTTACAAGGATTTTCCAGATTACAAGGCTTTTAAGGCTCTTAATAGCCAAAATTACAATATTTGATACAAATTAATTTTCAAATAAAATTTAGAAAAAATAATCTTGTAGCTGTGTTTACTCTTCAATATCTTTCTAATGGTTTTTTGTTTAAAAAAAAAAAGATTACAAAAGTGAAAGATATGACTTATTGAAGATAAAAAAAATGCAGCAGATTCAACCTACAATATTTATTGAAAAAGACATAAAAATTTTACTCAAACCTTCATGGATGGAAAGTGCTTATTTCTAGCTTTCTGACAAGTACTCGTTTTTAAAAATCTGACATCTGAGGCAAAAGTTATGCAATTTTGAAAAAAGCTGCAAAATGTCCAGTGAAAAACGACTCATGCCTTTTTTTAATTTGATTTCAGCAAAATTTCTCATTTTTTTGGAAAATGTAACAACTACCTAGATGGTTTTCCGATGCTAGGAATAAAACCAAAAATTGCTTTTCTTGAAAATGAGGAGAAGCTAGATTTATGAACCCAAAATGAAAACGGCTATGGTAAAAAATTCAAGTTTTTAACTCTGATTTTGTTTATTATATCCTCCAATCTTTGATTTTGGTGAAATAAAAGGCAATTTTGAATTTCTGAAACCTTCTGAACTCTTTGGAAATGTTGAAAAAGCATCCACTATTACCAAAAAGCTGCAAATCACCCAGATCTCACAAGAACAGATATACGTAAACCAGATTAAATATATAATTATTTTTCCTTTAAATTGTTATGATTCTCCAAGTCATATGAGGATGTAGGAGAAGAGCATGCTTGGTTTTTAAAGAAAAATATTAGCTTTCTATTAGTCTCAAACCTTTCAAAAAATTAGAAAAATAATGACCTATACTAGACAACACATCTTTGATATCATATTAGATTATGTGAGAAGCAAGAACCGAGCCAAGATTTGATGTCAGTCATAGATAACAAACAACTTCACTCAATAGATGATCGAAGATAAAACTAGCGAAATGAAGAGAAATCTAAAATGAGAGAAAAATAGAGACATGGCAAGAGAAAATGTAGAATACTCTCAATACTCTCATCAATCGATCACCAAACTAGTCGAACTAGTGAAGGTGAGAGGAGAGTGATCAATATATAGAAGAATAAGGGGGTATGTGTAGGATCATCATGGAAAAAACAGGCCCTTAAGTGGCAAAAAATTCAAAAAAATCAGAGTTAGGCAACTTGAAGTAAAAATTTGAATAAGTTATCTATATTATTTCAAAAATATGTAAGAATAGAATCTGTAGCAAATTGAATGTAGTTTCTATACTACTAGGTTTTTTTTCAAAATCTATTTGGTAAAATTTGAAATTTCAATGCAATAGTACTTAAATTTTTAGAAAAAATTAGAAGTAGGTGTCTAACCACCTAACCACAATAAAATGATAATATTTTTTATAAGATTTTAGATATAAGTAGAGGACTCATGTCCAATGTGATGCATATTTTTTTGTAATTTTTTTCCAAGTAAATAACTAATTATGAATTTTTTGTTACAAGTTTTAAAAAATAAAAAAAATTGTATGTCTAACCACCTTAACTTGCTCAAAACTTCATGAAATTCATTTTTTTTTTCATCCTATAGTATACGAAGCATAAAATTTGATGCATGTTTTGGATTTAAAAAATGTGATACTGTTTGAAAGCTATAGATGTTTTTCAATCAACCTATCAATCAGAACTTTAGTCATAATTCAAATAGAAAATGAATAATAATTATTTATTAAATTCAAAGTAAATAATAATTTATACTGGTTGAAAGCTAAGAATCTCCTTTAAAAACCCTTTTCGTTTCATCAATTTTGGATAAAAAAAAGTTGTCAGCCACATACCCTACACATACCCATCATATCACCACTTTTGGGTCCATCATGATCCTGCACATACCCAAGGGAAAATACGTCCAAGAGGTAAATTAACTCCTACTACCCATAAGAGGTGGGAGGTTATCACCTACTTGGTAAATGATAAAGCATGTGGCATAACCTCCTTAGGTGAAGACAAAAGGAGGTGGCACATAAATCCAAAAGAGGGTGAGAAATCCAACTACCCTATAACCTATCTACATAAAAATAGAATAGTGGTTATGAGAGGTGGCACAACAAGCCAAAAGAGGATGTGTAACTCAACTACCCATGTGTGGGGAGAGTGACACATGTAGCCGATGTATTTTTCCATGTGTCCTCATATTAACCACTCCTAATAAACATAAGCAAGCTTAAATAATATATGTAGGAAAAAATAAATACCCCTAACATAACGAAAATAAAAAGCCTACACTAACAGTTCTTCATGCACTGATATAATCAAGGAATTTTCAAATGGGAAGAAACTTAAAACTTAAGATAGATCATGATAGCCTTGAATATTTTTTGGAAAAAAGATTATAATCAATAAATGCAAGAAGATGAGTCCATGAAACGTGAAAGTTTTTTCCTTAGAAAAAAATTTGAAAACGACATCAACAAAATGGGATCTCATTTTATAATAAACAGGATCTCATCTTTTAATAAACAAGATCCTATTTAGGTTCGGGAGCCCGAGCCAAAAATGGGATCCCGCTTTTTAAAGGCCATTTTAAAAGAAAACGGTATCCCATTTTTTACAAGTTCAGATCCCATTCTAAAATGGGATCCCATTTTTCTACAAGCCGACATCATGTTCTAAAACAAGATCCCATTTGATAAATTTTTATTTTTTTCATGTTTTTTTTTTTTAAATGGGGATCCTATTTTAAAAAAAAACAGGATCCCGCTTGAAATGAGATCCCGCTTCAAAAAGTTTCTTTTTAATGATTTTAAAGAAATGGGATCTCGTTTCAAAATGGGATCCCATTTTTTTAAAAAGGAGATCTCGTTTTGAAATGGGACCTCGTTTCTTAAAATCATTAAATTTTTTTTTATGAAACGGGATCTCATTTTCAAAACTGGATCCCATTTTTTAAAATTTGATTTTTTGGTCGAATTTTTGCTTTGTTTTTCAGTTTGGGAAAATGCTTGGGGACCCAAACCTAAGCTTCAGACCTAGTTTTACCTTCAAGTTAAAGGTCCTAGCAATGTCACAAGAAAAGAGTGACTTTGGGCATGTCTGAAGACCTTTTTTGCAAATTTTTTGACAAAAATAAAACCCATTATAAACGAGATAGTGTAGGTTCTAAATATGTAATTTTTTTTACAATTGGATTATTTTTTCTATTTTTCAATCAATTTATGATGAAACCAGTCCATAAACTTGAAATATTATTAGGGTTTTTTACTATTTTAATAACTTTTTTATTAAAATATTTTTTGTAAAATGAATTGGATGAAAACATACTTCAGACAATTCTTTTCAATTAAAAAAAAATGATAAGTTTAGGTCATCTTATGTGTGATGTATACAATGATTTTTCAAAACAACAAATATGGCTAATAAAAATTAACAAAAAAAAAATATTCAATAAAAAATTACAAGAAAATATCAAAAATGTGCTTCAGTGAGTTACAAATATTTTCCCAAAAGGATTTAGAAAAATACAATAATTTAGGTCAAAATATGGATGACATACACATGCATGGTATGGTAAACAAAAAGTGACTTTTAAACAATGGTTTTTAGAAACGCCTATTGAAAGTCAATTTGTAGCATTTGGGTATTGAAAAAAATTACATATTTGGAAACTAGACTCTAAGTACTATATTTTATGATTAGTGACTTTTTCCAAGATTCCATCTTTGAGTGCTTCAAATTTTAAGGTCAAAAGTGCCGAATTCTAAAAATCAGGGAAAGCACTTCCACTGTTTGGCCAAAAAGTGGACTCAACTTCTTGCCAACACCCTTATCTCCTAAAGAGAAACAAAATTGAGTCACTAATATGTTGGGATATGAATTTGAGATTGTATATAAGAAAGGGAAGGGAAATTTTGTGGTAGATGCACTATCTAGAAAGGATGCGAATAATGAAGATTTATTGTGTGCAATTTCAATATTACAACTAGATTAAGTAGAAAAATTTAATGTAGAGTGAAAAAGTAATGTTGCTACAAGTAGTATAATTCAATAGTTATAATGTGATCCTATTAGTTCAGATAAGTTGTTTTGGAAGGGAGATGCCTTTTGCTATAAAGAGATTATAGCTATGCAAGAATTCAACTCTAAAATAGAGGATTCTCGCAAAGCTTCATGAGTCTCTAGTTGTTCCTCATTTAGGATTTTTAAATACATATCATTGAATCAACCAAGGATTTTACTAGGAAGGGATCAAAGGGAATGTTAAAAAACTTATGCCTAAATGTTTAGTTTGACAAAGATATAAAGGGGAGGAAATTAGTACACCTGATCTCTTTCAGCCCTTACTTATCTTAACCAGCACTAGGAAGAGTTCTTCATGGAATTCATCATAGGGTTTGCAAGATCTAAAGTTAAGAATTTCATCAATGGGCGATCCCACAAAGCTGGTTTACAATTTCTGGGAGATTTTGATTTTTGCTGAAATCACATATTTTTAGAAAATATAATAATTTAGGTCTTAAAAAGTTCCATTTAAAGCATTCCAATTGAAGAGGGCTTGATCAAACTACCTTAGATCAAACCCCTTGGATAGAACCCAGCTAGTTTTAAACCATACCTATAATGAGTCTCCTTTACACCTATCAAAATGTTGATAAAAAACCACTTTTGATTTACCTTTTGGGGATCAAATGAATTCATTTAATATTTTTTTTTGTAAGTATGTAGTCCTTATTATAGCTTCCCAAAAATATAATTTTAAATAAATTTTATTTAATTATTATATTTTTATTTCTTGTGAATGTAGGTTTTCACCAAAAATCAAGCTCTTTGTTGCACATGTGGAAAAATATGATTATCAAAAAATAAAAATAAAAAATGAGTGCACCATATATTGAAAGTCCTTGATCCAACAAGAAAAAAATTGAATTCGATACATACAAAAAAGTTATGTGTTATACTGTCGCACTATGTCTGAGATTGTAATTAGTTTGACTTCAAAACATTAAAGAAAAATATTCAATAAAAAACTATCTAACCAAGTGGAAGCACTAGATATCAAAGTTAAAAATCTAAATTCGAAAGAATTAGAATTTTGTCTTTCATGGAAAAAAGTTATGCATTATACGGTGAGCGTCACTTTTTAAAAATGTTGTTTTCTGAAAAAAACTAGTTTTCAAGGAAGATGGAAAAAGAAGTGCAATCTGATTCCACAAATTTTTTAAAAAATATATTTAGAATCTACAGAAAAAATGTTACGAAACTCTATTCTACATCATCTTCAAATTCCTCATGGTTTAGCTGCTATAGGTTCCCAAAAGTGAAGATTTAGTTAAACAAAATTATTTCAGTGTCCAGTTTGGCCAAAAATTGTAAACCACTATTGTGGGATCACCCTCATGGTATAGTGGTGGATCACCTCACTAAGTATGGTCATTTCATTGCATTATAGCATGTTTTTAAATCCGGTAAAATGGTAAAATAATTTTTGAATAATATACAAAATCCACATGGTATACCTAGGATTATTATTAGTGGCCATGATCCTATCTTTACAAATAACTTCTAGAAAAAACTATTCTTGTGTTTGGGTACTCAATTGTCTCATATCTCTTCATACCATCCTCAATTTTATGGTCAAACTAAGGTAGTTAATAATATTTTGGAATGATATCTACATTATTTCATTTCAAATAAGTATTGAATGGGTAGATTAACTACCACTTGTAGAATGGTGGTACAATACTTCCTTCCATCATTCATTAAAAAATATCTACATTTATGGCACTATATGGATATCATCCTCCATCCAACACATTATCATTGAGGGTATCAATAAGATTCAAGGTTGTGGAAGACCACATGCATCATTGAAACAATAGGTACTTTCAAGACTTAAGGAGAACCTAGCAATGAAAGCAAATATAATGAATCAGTTAGTTGATCAATACCATAGTGAAAAGAGTTTTGAAGTTGGGTACTGGGTTTTTTTGAGATTGTAGCCTTATAAGAAAATGTCACTGAAGCAACAAAAAAATATTTTTATTTTTTCCCTAAAATATGGTCCATACCAAATCATGTTAAGAGATAAGGAGTGTCACCTACAAGCTTGAGTTACCTCCAACAACAAATATACATCCAATTTTTCATGTTTCCTATTTAAACACAATAATTGGGTATAATATCTACACATAGAAAATATAATATGAGTTTGATGAAGAAGAAAGAATTGTATTAGAACCAAAGTTTATTCTTTAAACACACACAAAGAAGCTAAGGACTAAAACACTTACCAAGTATCTCATCTAATTGAAGACTTCACGAGATGAAGATGCCACATGGGAGGATGAAGTGTTCATTCAAAATCATATGGGACCACTTGATTATCATTAGGGAGAACGCTTCTTTGAATAGGGGGTCATGTTACTCCCTTAATCTTAGTGTATGCATTTGGTTATAAGTAGTTAGCTTGTGGCTACTTTAAGTCTTAATTGAATCATATCAAATTATTATTATTTTGTTATTTATTTATTCTAGTTTTCCTAGGGCCTATCAATTGTTATTTAAATTAGCTTAGGTGATATCCTTGGCATAAGTTGGGTGTATATATGAAGTAGTGAGTCTTATTTCATCATCACATTGTGAATTGTGTTCTCATTGGGATATTTGAAAATTTTCTCCCTCAAAATGACTTGTTTATGATTAAGAAAGTAGGGGAAAGGGCTCATGAACCCAGACATAAAACAAAGAACAAGCTAGATGACCAGTAGAACAACAAGAACAAAAAAAAACTAACACCAAACACCACTACTAAGACTCTAACATTGACCAAAAATAGCAAAAGGCCTAACAATTGAGAAACCAACATCACCAAGAGAGCATTAAGAGTTCGATAACACATCAAAAATGTTAACTGTAATAATCATAAGGGATCGCATGCCCAATAAGAACCAAGGCATGCTGACCAAAATCTAGAGAAACAAAAACCCTAACTAATTTCTGGGATTATAGATCAAGTCCCACTTTGTGATCAGTTTCTTCAACTCCTCACTCCACTATTCCATCTCTTTAGTTTTTATGTCCTTCGGTTGCATCTCCACTTCTTGTGAGGAATTCTTCCTCCTATGACCTTTCCTGACTTTAGCCATACCATTAACTCTTTCAAATATTTCCCTTCTGATAATACCCAGAGTGATAGAAGTCAGCCTATTAAATGCCTTGTCCATTATATTAACTTTTTTCCTGAAGTTTGCAAAACTGAGTCACATAAAACTCAAAGGACCTGTTATCCGACTGCATTTCCTCTTCAGAGTCCTCCATTGCATGTCCATCCACATCTTCCATGACTTTCATTATCACCTCTTTGACTTCTTTGACTTGTTATTCTCAACTATTATTAACTATTTTAAAAAAATTCATATTATCTTCCTCTTGTATACAACTCGTTTCATTACAGCATAAACCAAATGAACTTAAACACTCTAAAAGTTATGATTCTAAAATAAACCCAAAACATAATATACAATGTATAATATTACACTTTGCTATCTTCGACTAATGATATCCGAACTTTGAAATCAATTTTGAAGAACACTCTCTCCTTATCTAGTTAAACACATCATTGAAGAAAGATAATAGGGCCTCCTCTCCATGATATATTGCATCTTAAGATTCTAAGGTTAACAATTTATTTCAATACGAATACATATGCTCTTAATACCCATGTCGAAAATAAAAGAATATCTTAAAAACTGGTAGCAATTTATTTCATGACCAATCCTAGCCGATCTTTTAAATACATCAAGAATATAATGTTTTTGGGTGATTGTCTAAATTCATAAAATTGATTGCGATTGTCCAGGCCATCACTATTCTTTGTCACTCCGTTGTGGTCAAGCAGTGAATTTCTAATTAAGGACACCATGCATCTATTAAACAATGTCGTTCAGTACTACTCCATCACCATAGTCCTTACGGCTAGATAGTATGATTGATGACTACTTATATCACAGTAATGTTCTTTCATTTTTTGATCAATCATTTCAATTTGTTTTAATTAGATCGAATATCAAAAGAAACAGTAACAATATCAGAAGTAATATACAGAACGAACAATAAAGTTGTCTGATTGGCATCAGGCAAATTCACCACTATGACAAATTCATCTCAAGGAACAAATTCATCTCAAGAAAAATTCACCAGCAGCAATTCACTGTCAAGGAAAATTAATCATAAAATTTTAATGCGATGAATTTTCCACAATGATGAATTGCTGGTGGTGAATTTTCTTTGAGGTGAATTTGTCATGGTGGTGAATTTTTCCGCAGTGAATTGTTGGCGATAAATTTTCCACGATGAATTGCTGACAGTGAATTTTCCTAGAGCTGACCTGATCACATAAATATATCGAAACTAGAGCTATTAATTAAAGCACAGTGAAGCAGCCGCATGATAACAACATAGAAGTAGACTTCTAATCACAGAATCACATTATATGCTTATCGCATTGATAACATTATTATGAGACGGTTGAAGTTATCTCATGATTCAAATCGCATAATTCACAGTTTCTCCAGTCAAAAGATCATCTATGGTCTCACACTCCTGTAAATAATCCATGTTTGAACAATCAAATACATAAATACATTTGAACAAACCGCCATAAACAAACAGAAATGTGAAAAATGTGAACCATGATTTGTTGGATGTATGATTGCATATAACAATCATGGAGATACTGTCAGCTCCAATTTTTCAGCCGTGTAGATCTCTGTATGTGTTTCTGTATTTCTTTTCTCATCTGGTATCAGAGCTGTCTTCTGTCTGCAGGTGCTCTGCACCGCCATGAGGCTTTTAAAGAGGGTGCCAAGGTGTGCTGCTGCATATTACAGTAAGAAACGCAGATTGCATGTGCTGTCTTGTGGTGAAGGAGGATCCTGACAGTTTAATTTTCTTTAAGTACGGCTCTTCTTGTTTGTCCCTTTCCTTAGTGCCTTCAGAATGCCCGTGAAAGGTTTTCATCAAATGTTCAGATGTCTAAGAACTTAAAATTTCAAACTTTCAGACGTGGAATATTTACCTTAAATGGTTTTTATTTAAATCATTCCTTTTTCTGGTTAATTCCCTCCAGTTTGGGTATTCTTAAATATAATTTATTGTGACTAATAAAAGTAGAATAAATAATCATTTTGTAGTTTGGATATAATTTATAATTATTATTGAATTTTTTTTTATCATTTTAAATTGTAATGTTCCAGTTTAATTATAGTATTCCAGTTTAATTGTAGTTATATGGTGAGTGAGAGCATGCAAAAGAAAAATAAAATTAATTGATTGAATTTACAGGATTTTTTATATACAATCATTATAATCTAATAATATGCCAAAAATTCAACTCAACATTCTATTTTATTTGTTTACAATTATATATGAGCAAGATTACAAACCTATTATTTTTTAATTTAAAAATAATTTTGAAGCCAACTAAACTAATCATGTGCGGAAGATAACCATTCTTCATTTACAAAAGTGACTTAGGTTATAGAAAGAATGTGAAGAGAAAGATGTGTTAGTTTTACTTAAGAAAGGGGAGGAAGGGGAGGAAGGTAAGGGAAGAAAGTGGATCACTTTACTAAAATGAAGGAGGTTTAGGATTTTTATTGTTGATGTTGTGATAATTTTTATATGGATTTTTTTTTTCTTTTTTGGAAATTAATGTAGTTTTAGGGAAAGTGTATGATAATTTTTCAATATTTGAAAAGCTTTTTGTGTGGATTAATTGAGTTGTAATGGTGTAACTATAAGTGGTGTAATATTGATTGACTTTATTGGAATGTTATGATTGAAGATTTTGTATTGTTCATAGTTATTATTGAAGTTTGATTAATGCTAGTAAGCGTGATTGTATTGAATGATATTGGTTAAGGTGAGAATTTTTTATAATTAGCTATCTCATTATATTTCACGTTGGAATATTCTATAAAAGATATTTGAAGGTATTATCTAAGTGTTTGTTCTATATGATTAAGATTTAATTGAGTGAATGAAATCATTAGTTTGAATGAGAAAGGTTGAGAAAAGAGTGAAAAAAGAAAATGAATACTTAATATATTGAAAAGATATTTTACAAAAGGACTAGTTGAAATTAAAAAGAAAAATGAAGAATTAAAAAAATATAGGTGTTTTATTAAACAATTCAAAATTATTGTAAAAAGAAAAAAACTTTTCAAAGTGATGAAATATCAAAATTAAAAGAATGTAGTAATGAGTTAGATCAATTACATGAAGCATAACATGAGAAAAATGAGCATCTAAACTTATACAAATGACTTATGTTTTTTATTTGGTAATTCATCTCATACATGTGGTTTAAAAAGTGTAAGATTGAAGATAAAAATATGTTTGAATTTGCAAATGTTGTTCATGTTTGTGATAATAATAATAAAAGATATTGGTTTCACCATAATGAATAAATAAATGAGATATTATGAAAATAATTTGACAAAATATATGCAATAAATTACTAAGTCCATTGAATCAAATTTAAGACCAAAGAATGAAGTATTTAGAGGCAAAAATTACAACTAATATTTTAGATAATATAGCTACAAACAAATCAATTTATGAAATGTGATGTTTTTATTATAATTAAAAAAAAAACATAAAAATGGAACATATTGAGATCTTCATCTTTAATTTATTTGTACATCATGTCAGAATATTTAAAACAAAATGAAAGCACATAGCTATTGCTTTATTTTCTAGCCAAAATGGAAATACACAAACTAAAATGTGGAAGCACAAGGAGACATGCAACTTTCTTTTGTATTCAATAAGTTGGAAATGGAAATACATAAAAGATTGAACATAAACTATAGAGAAAAAACTCTAAGCTATGAATTGCAAGCTGCTGGGAGCTTCATGAGTTGCTCAACCAAATAGACAAACTTCAGGAGCTACTAGGAGCTCACTGGTAGGAGCTACGCAAAGCTCTTTCAGGAGCAATCACTGCTCAATCACAAAAAACATACAGTTGTTGCTATTCAGGAGCTTCTTTGAATCACACAAAGAACAAACAAAAAACATTCCCCTTCAAACTGTTGTTGCTTAGGAAATCTTCAACTTCTGGCAGAACTCACTACCTTCAATTTTTTTGTCTCTTCAACATTCCCTCTCAAAATTTGAATTTACCTTCCAACATTAATTCTTCTACAGACTTCAACTACACATCAAGAGCAAGTGGAGAAACTAATTCTCAAAAGAATCTTCTAGCTATAGGCAACAAATGCCCTTGACAGGTAGGTGGCAATGGGAAGAGGCTTAGGGGAAATAAATTTTCCAAAACTTCCCCTTTGTACTAAGCCAATGAAACAAGATCAATCCTAATCCAAATCAACAACGCCCAATCTGCTCCTTAGGTGCTCGAAACTTTCCTTACTCAAAGGCTTGGTGAATATGTCTGCTAGTTGCTACTCAAACATGTAAAATGCCATTTTGATTTCACCATTTTCAACTAACTCTCTAATAAAATGATAGCTGATTTCAATGTGCTTGCTTCTTCCACGAAACACAATATTTTTTGTCAAGGCTATTGATGAAACATTGTTACAAAATATTGTTGTTCCATCCTCTTGTTCTTCCTTCAAATCTGCCAAGATTCTTCTCAGCCAAATAGCTTGACATTCTACTGCATTTGCTGCTATATACTCAACCTCAGCTATAGATAGGGAAACTATGGGTTACTTCTTGGAAGCCCATGAGATAACTCCTGAACCCAAATGAAACACATAGCCCGATGTGCTCTTCCTATCATCCAAAATTCTTGCTCAATCACTATTTGTGTAACCAACCAACCCAAAATTATTTGTTGTTATATACAAAATGCCATATCCTTTGGTGCCATTCACATACCTCAGGATTCTTTTGCTTTCTTTCCAATGGGTGTCCCTTGGAGTCTCCATAAATATGAAAATAGGACTCACACTGTGCACTATATTAGGCCTATTTGCAGTTAAATACATCAAACTTCCAACCAAAATTTAAAAGATAGTCAGATCCACATTGCTACTACAATCTTCCTTGCTCAACTTTAAACCTATGGTTGTTGGAGTTGGGGCAGACTTGCTTTCAAGTATCCTAAATCTCTTCAAGATCTCATTTTCATATTTTCGTTGAGAGATAAATACACCATCATCCATTTGTTTTACTTTTATGCCTAGAAAATATCTCAAGAAACCTAAATCTGTCATTTCAAACTCTCTTTTCATGGCCTCTTTAAAATCAACATTGAGGAAATCATCATCCCCAATGAAAACTAGATCATCAACATACAAGACAACAATTAAAACCTTACCATCAGCTGCCTTGATGTAAAGAGTGGACACACAATCGCTTTTGCTAAAGCCATTGCTCATCAAATATGAGTCAATCCTATTGTACCATGCTCATGGAGCTTTCTTCAGCCTCTACACCTTATGTTCTTGACCTGGAACTTCAATCTGAATGGCTGCTCCACGTATACCTCTTCTTTCAAAACTTCAATTAGGAAGACAAACTTCACATCCATTTGAAATACCTTCCATTTGTGTTGGGATGCAATTGCTATGACTACCCGCATGGTCTTCATCCTTGCAACATGGGCAAATGTCTTACTATAATCTCTCCCAAACTGTTGTTTGTACCCCTTGACCACTAATCTTGCCTTATGCCTCTCTATTCTTCCTTCAACATTACACTTGGTCTTGTAGACCCATTTCACCCTAATAACTTGCTTGTTGGGAGGAAAATCATTTAAATCCCATGTGTTCTTCCTCTCTATTGCATCTATCTCATCATCCATGGCCTCACACCATTTCTCCTCTTTCACAACATCCTCAATATAAATTGGATCACTATGATAAAATAATGCAAAATTCACACTCTCATCAAATTCTTCATCATACCTTTCATTATGGTAGATATCCCTTAGAATCTTGGTCTTCTTTGGCATTAGGGAGGTGAGAGTGGGGTCTGAACTTTCACTACTGTTGTTTCTTTGTTGAACAGGCAGGTTCAAGAGCTCTTAGGAGCTCTTAGGAGCTCTTATGGAGCTTTTAGGAGCCAATCTTTTGGCTGTCTATGTTTGTCTTCCTAACTTTCTACCACCTTCAGGAGTCGTCAGGAGTTGTTGGGAGCTTTCAGGAGCTTGTCTGATGCTTTCATGAGTAGTTGCAAGCTCATCTTGTTGAACTTCATGTTCTATTTCTACTTCTTCAGAGCTATCAGGAGCAGTTATGAGTTGTCAGAAACTATCACTCTATCTCATGATTTGTCTTCTAGGAACTCCATGTCCCTACTAATGATGATTTTCTTGGTGACCAAGTTGTACAACCTGCAGGCTTTAGACTCTTCACTATAGCCCATGAAAATACACTTTTCACCCTTTCATCCAATTTTTTCCTCTTTTCTTTAGGCATGTGAGCATATGCTACACATCTGAACACTCTTAAATGCTCAACCATCCACTTACATTTTGTCCATGCCTCTTGAGGGATTTTTTCACGGACTACCTTTGTTGGATTTCTATTAATCAAATAAATAGTTGTTGTTATATCCTCTCCCCAATATTCAATTGTGGGTCCCATTTCTTTCATCATGCTCCTTTCCATCTCTACGATGGTCCCATTTTGCTACGGAGTATAATTTGCTATTAGCTCCTTCTTGATCCCATTTTGCTTGCAAAAATTCACAAGCTGATTGGAGTTATACTCTCCTCCTTGATCTAACCTTAGGACCTTGATCATGTGTCCCCTCTCCTTTTCAACATGGGCCTTAAATAGAAAAAACTTATGAAATGCTTTATACTTATGTTGCAAAAAATAGAACCATGTCTTACGGCTATAATCATCAATGAAGGTCATAAAAAATTTGCTTTTACCAATAAAAATGATTTGCATAGGGCCTATCAAATTTGTGTACACCAACTACAATGGTGCTCTTGCCCTTGTAGAGTTACCCAATTGAAAGGGCTGCCTATGTTGCTTGCCCAAAATGCAAGCCTCACACTTAACATTAGGCTCTACTATTCTTGGAAAACCATCAGTCATTTTGTTCTTGGACAAAAGACTAAAACCAGTATAGCCTAAATGTCCATACGTAAGATGCCATAGCTTGGAGGGGTCATGAATGGTGCTCTTGAGGGCTACTTGTTGTACTGATGTACATTTTCCATTCCTGAGAGGTGCAACAATGGACTGAGATGAGAAACATGTCTCAATATTCAAAGGAAACATATGGTTCTTTATCATTTGAAGTGCTGCAAACACCTTCATCCTCTCATTCTTGTCCTAAATAATGCATTGACCCTTCTTCATCCACACTTTATATCTGTTTTGGATCAACTTTCCAACACTCATAAGGTTATGCTTTAACCCAGGAGTAAGAAATAGATTCAGTATCACCTTTCTTGGTGTTGATCATAATAGATCATCTTCCCACAACTGGAACTAATCCATTATTACCTATTTCAATCTAAAACTTTACATTTTTATCAATTAAAGAAAACAAACTTTCATTACCACTCATGTGGTTGCTGCAACCATCATCCAAATACCAGAATTTGGGGTTGCCTTCTTCACCAATGTTGCACACAATGAAGGCTATGGATTAATTTCCTTCATCCACACTTGAATTAGCCACATTTGCATTTTGTTTTGACTAATCACACTGCTTTGTCCAACATTCACTTGGATAATGAAAAAATTATGAGAATAGTAGCATTCAATATTTCTCGTCATTCTTTTGATTTGAGATGGTTTGAGAGTTGTTTGCTCCCTCTTGGCTACTTGCTCATCTTGAGCTTTCTCCTCTAGCATTTCCTTGTCTAGAGCTGCCACAACCTCTACCTCTTGAGCTCCTTCCACCATTGTTTCTTCTTCCCCTCCCTCTTGCATTTGACTGAGCTTGAAATGCTCTCTCTTTAGAAGAAGTAGTAGACCTATTTAGGTGCTACTCATAGGTTTGTAGAGAACCCATCAACTCATCAATGGACAATGTTGTGAGATCCTTTACCTCTTCAATGGAAATCACCACTACATCAAAATTTGTGTTTAAACTCTTGAGGATTTTCTCCACAATCTTCTGATCATCCAAGACTTCAGCATTCACTCTCAACTAGTTTATTAAACCTGAGTCTTGTCTTGAAAAATGAGATGGACTCATTGTCCTTCATTTCAAGAGTCTCAAACTCTCTTCAAAGCATCTAGAGCTTCACCAATCTAATCTTGTCAGTCCCTTTATAGTTGGTTTGGAGGATTTCCCAAGCTTCCTTTGCATAGTTAGTTGCTACCATTCTGGGAAAAATGGCCTATGTCAAGGCTACTTCTATTAAACTCAATACCTTAGCATCTTTTCTCCTCAACTCCTTCAATTGGGTCTTCTAGTTGTTTGTGAGAATTACATATGCTATAGGATCAGTTACATCATTGAAGCCACTATCACAAACTCCCACAAATCATTTGAAACCATTATGGTCTTCATCTTCTTTTCCCAAACACCATAGTTTTTTCCATTAAAGGATAGTGGTTGCTGCCAACTCTTTCCTTCATCTCTAGCCATGTCTCCTACACAAAAAATTTAATACCCAGAAAAAAAAATTCATTAACTCACGAGGAAACGGAGCCTATGGCTCTGATACCATGTTAGAATATTGAAAAAAATATGAAAGCACAGACTTGTTGCTCTATTTTCCATCCAAACTAGAAATACCCAAATTAAAATGCGGAAGCACAAGGAGACATGCAACTTTCTTTTGTATTCAATAAGCTAGAAATGGAAATACATAAAAGAATAAACAAAAACTATAGAAAAAATACTCGAAGCTATGAACTACAAGATGTTGGGAGCTTCATGAGCTACTAGGAGCTCACTGGAAGGAGAAATCACTACTTAATAAAAAAAACATATAGCTATTGTTGTTCAAGAGCTTCTCTAAATCACACAGAGAACAAACAAAAAAAATTCCCCTTCAGACTACTGCTACTTAGGAAATCTTCAACTTCTGGCATAACTAACTACCTTCAATTCTTTTTGTCTCTTCAACATTCCCTCTCAAAATTTGAATTTACCTACCAACATTAATTCTTTTGCAGACTTCAGATGCACACCAGGAGCAAGTGGGGAAAGGAATCCCCAAAACAATCTTCCAGCTACAAGCAACAAAATGCCCCTGACAAGTAGGTGGCAACAGGAAGAGGCTTAGGGGCAATAAATTTTCCAACAGATCAACGAATCTTTTTGAAAAATGTGTTAGATATTTGTATACAATTAGACTGCAAATGAATTGGTTTACCAAGTTGACAAAAATTTTTGAACAAGAAATCTACATGAGATCCAAATAGACCATTTTCCAACACCACCGTTTACATTTCCCACTTCCAATCACCATCATCAACATTCGTAAGTATATTTAAACCAACGAAAATAAACAAAAACATAGGAAATGTGAACTAAAAGCTATTAGATCTATATAATATAAATAAGAATCAAGCAATTAGCTTCCATAATTCAGCCATGTAAATCTCTATGTATATATTTTTTCTCATAAATCTATAGTTGAAAGAAGAGTTGTAACAAGTCGTAGAAAATCTAGGGTAGCTTTTCCTATTAACATGAAATATTTATTAAATAAAAGGGATCGAATCACGTATGTTCCAAATGAATACATGTACATGCTCTTTGGTTGTTTATTTAACACAATCGATTGTGGTTTCAGCCTTGTGTTCATGGTGAGAGTATCATAGACTATTCTTGGGGGTTTCTTATTTACATATGATGCTATGGACATATCATAAATGCTTCTCATATTTATTCAAATGGTTCTCATATTTAGTCAATAAGTTACATATAGTATGAGATTTGAGCATAAAATAAGTCATGTCTTTAGGTTTCAGCTGCTATTTAATGGTAAATCAGCTATTATTTAATGGTAAAATCTTCCAAAATATCATGTGAAAGCTTCCAAAATATCACTTATATGTTATACCACTTATATGTTGATTTGCGAACTAGATGGGAACCTTTTATTTTCATTTATAGTGTTTTTTTTCCAATTTGATGAGAACTCTCCTTTTTCATTTGCATTGCTTTATGTCTTAAATTTGCATGCAAATATTTGTTGGGATATGTAATTTCTCCCACCCCTATGTAAGTGATCACAATGAAAAGTTCTAGAAATTTCTAGGATAAGGATAAGAAAGATGGAAAATATTAAATACTTGTAAGTTGGCCTAAGATCTAGAAAGATCTTTGTATTTTATTAGGACCTCTATAAAAGATGTAGATGTAATGGTTAATGTATTAGATCAAGATATCAGATCAAGGCGTAGCATGATCAAGGGATCATGAGAATGTTGTAGCATTCATTATATGATTTTTTAATGTATCGATGAAGTAATGGAAGGAGGTGCAGCAACACATGTTGAAGAAACAATTTGTGTTTGATTGTATTTAATTGTTATGGGTTTTGATTCATGTCCATCCACCCCATTATTTTTGGTATCAGAGAAAGGTTAAAGGAAAGCAGATCGTGGTAAGATCAAAGAGTAGAGATCTGAAGTAGATCTGCTACCAATGCATGAAGAACCTACTAATACATACGAGTCATCAAAGTATTGTATTAAGCCACAACAAAAGAAATAGTTGTAGATCATAGAAATTATTTGTAACAACCACGAAAAAGATTTTTTGAAAGGTCAAAACTATCAGTTTTTTTGAGGAGACACATGGAGAGGAAATCATTGTTAAAAAGGTAGGCATTATAGATCCGAGGTGTTGGAATTTCTCCCAACTCCTGATGTAAGCATCCCTATCTTCCCTCTGTTACCAAAACTCCTTCTTTTGCTTTGTGCGGTGGTGTGATGTTGACTGCCATACTGCAGCCTCTTCTCCTCTCTCGTGCAGTGAAGTGGTGACCCCGCGGTCTCTCTTCCATTGTTGGTGGTAGTGTGCTGGTGTATTTTTTCGGCGACAATTTTGATAGGAAATGTCTTTATGAAATTTTCTTTCTATTTAATATTGTTCGACAATATTTAATCAGGTTTTGATTGTTTTTGAGATTAAAATTTTTTCACTTGACATGAATATGGGTTTTACATTTAATGTAATTAATGACATTTATTTCACCTCTTTTCTAGTGAATTTTCTCGGTGATTTTTTATGGGTATATTTTGTAAGGAAGTTTGTCATTATTATTATGAAGTGAGAACAACAAAAAAATAGAAGTGTGCTCTACAGAAGCAAAATTGTGGTGAAATAGAGCATCAACTCTTTCTTGTGAAATAAAATATATATTTTGAATGAATTAATACAAAATCAATTTTTTGGGTTTATTTTGTGTGTTTCAAATTTCTGCTCTCTTTTATTTTGTGTTTAATTCTAAGTTTAGTTGTTTTAGTTTTTGAATGCTCCTCTACCTCTAGCCTTCATGTGGTATCAGAGTAGGTTTATCAAAGTAGGGTCACCAATAAAAGGGTTGATTCTACAAGTGTTAATGAAAGGATGGCAGCAAGCATAGCTTGAAAAATCCACAAATCCTACAATTTAATGGGAAAAAGTATGATTATTGGAAATTACCATGAGGGCATTGTTTTGCTCACAAGATTTGTGGGAACTAGTATAGAATGGATTTCTAGAGCTAGTTGATGCAACAACTTACAATGCTTTGACTCAATTAGAGAAGGAATTATTGAAAGACAATAGGAAGAAGGACTCAAAAGATCTTTTCTTTATTCTCCAAGGAGTGCATGAGAGAATTTTCCCAAGGATTGCAACAGCAACAAGGTCCACAAAATCATGGGACATACTTTAAAAAACTTATCAAGGTATGGAAAAAGTCAAAATAGGAAAGCTACAAATATTGAGAATGGATTTTGAAACTATATATATGAAGGACAATGAATCAATAGATTCATTCTTCACCCAGATCATTGGACTGGTAAATCAAATTAGATCACATGGTGAGACACTTGAAGATAGAGGAGTTATTGAAAATATTCTAAGGAGTTTACCAATAAAATTTGAGACAATTGTTATAACCATAGAAGAAACAAATGACCTCACATAGTTTTCAATTGATGAGCTCCATGCATCTCTTATTTCTCATGAACAGACATTGAGCAAGTCTACAAACACGTCACTAGAGCATTATTTTATGTCACAAGCTTCGATAAGCCTAGGAAGAGGTAGAGGAAGATCAAATTTCAGAGGACGAGGAAGAAGCAGCCCATCAAGCTCAAGTGGAAGAGGTAGCAATAAAAATTCAAGCCAAAGCCCACTCTAAATCAGTCACAAGGTCAAAGGTATGATAAGTCTCATATCCAATGTCACTACCGTAAAAATTTTGGCCATTACATGAATGAGTGTAGAAAGAAATAGAATGATTATGGTAAACAAAATTCAAATTTTACAAAAGAAAATCAAAATCAAAAGTTAGAACAAAGCACAATGTTTTTGGCTTGTAATGTTGCAGAAGCAAGTGAGAAAGATGTTTGGATTTTAGATTCAAGTTGTAGCAACCATATGACAGGAAATTTAGAATTTTTTTCAAGTTTAGATGAAAATGTTAAATATGATGTTACATTGGATAATGAGAACAAAGTGTCAGTTAAAGGAAAAGGAAATGTTAACATTCTAACTAAACAGAGGGAGCAAAAATATATCTTAGATGTGTATTTTGTACCTGGTCTAAAACAAAAATTGATGAGTATAGTGTTGGAATATGGCTTCTAGTGTTGTCATTGATGGCAACCTAAGTCATCTTTCCAGTCTGCAGATCAAGATTCGCTCATATTGGCAGGCAGAGTAAAGATCAAATTTTTACCAATAGAATAAATGAAAAACAAGGTATCTGGTTAGTATGTTGATCTGTATGCTTCACTGGATCATCTTTTTGAGTTGTGAAAAACAAGGATAGATTACTAAGCATCTATGTCATCTTATTTCTAAGTTTTTTGGTGTCGTGTTAATCGGTGTATGAGTTAGGAGATTCGACAAGATGATTTTCTATTTATTTGTTCTTGGTGGCCAACTTGGTGAATGTAGCATGTTGCAAATGTATAAGGAGTAATTTTTTAATTGTTTCTTATGTTGGAAATTTTGTCTTGGGTCCTAACTATAGTTTGACCAACTTTGATGGGTTCAGATTAAATATGATTTTTGATTTGAGCCGACCGTTGGAGAATATTTCATATTTTGTTGAAGCCAACTTGGACTGATTAAAATCTTGGTAATGAATATATATATATAAAAGATCGTTAATTCATTTTGAAGAGTGAATAGGTGTGGAAGAGTAATATAGGTGTGTTGTGAATATTAGAAGAGTTTTTGAGGAATTTATGCACAATTTCACTTGCTCATTAAGGGTTTTTGTGATGCAAGTTAGAGCAGGGAAGAGTAGAAGTGTTGAATTAGTCAGAAGGACAAAAGATCGATTAGTGAGCTTCACTATAACTAAAACTAGGCATTTTTAGATGCTATCTTCTTAGTTCAACCTTTTGTTGTAATCATAAACATTTTGTAAGGTAGTGAGCCTTCCTTATTTTGAGCAGTGAGCTCTAGGTAGTGTGCCTAAATGAATGTGCATTCCCCTTTTTTCATACTTTTAATAGAGTATAAATTATGGATTAATCTCCACCATGTCTTTTCCCCTAACATGGTGCCCACATAGAAATCTTGGTGTTATGGTGTTGTGATTGTCTCCTTCATGTTCTTGCATGTTTATTTCAGTTTAAGTATCGTGAATGGTTTAAGATCTGGAATAAAATAAAAAAATTGTTGAACACTAATTGACCCCCTCTTAGTGTTCCTTGAGTCCAACAATTGGTATCAAAGTTGGTTCCTCTATAGAAGTTTAATAGCTTGAGGTGGATCTTGGAAAGTAATGGACTCTGGTGGTCTTCAACATCAACTTGTGGTGGCACTTGATGATCTTGATCAGTCTAAAGCAAAACTCATGGAATTAAAAGAAAAACTTTAGGATGCTGAAAAATTCATTCAATCATTGAAAAGAAAAATAAATGAGCCAAGAGAAAAGAGGAAAGAAATATGTGATCAACTGAAGCAGAAAGAAAATAAAAGAAATTGGAAGATTTTCATCTGAATCAAACCCTAAAGGAAATCATGGAAGAATATGAAAAGCTTGCTAGAAAGAATGTTACTCTAAAGCTTAAGATAGAATCTATGGTGATGAAGATGACTAAGGAGATTGAAGAAAATAAAAAGAATGAGGAGAATATGGCCTAGTCCTTGAAGGAAAAATCTAAAGAATGCAACAGAGTAAATGGTGGATTCATTCAGCTGGAGACTGAATTGTAACAATCCAAAAATAATGAACAAGAACTGGAAAGAAAAATAGTTATTCTCAAAGATGAACTCACAATTGCAAATGAATACAAGGAGAAGTTTAAGATCAGTTCTGCTAAGGTTGATGAGTTGAATAAAGGACAAAAGGATGCAAATGACAAGCGAGGTCTTGGATATGAGAAAGGACAAAGCTCTGGATCTGAACATAAGGATTCCAGAAAAAAAAAACTCAGATGAACAAAGGCAGAGGATATCTGACATGACAACCCAATGCTCAAAATTTTAATGGTCACTACTTTGCTTGTAATAAAATTGGTCATATGGCTTCTCAATGTAGAAGAAAAGTAAATTCAAGCAGTCCATCTTTTTCCTGGTCAGTGTTTTAGTTGCAACAAGTTTGGTCATAAGCCAATTGAATGTAGAAGCATGTTTGTCCGTGTAAGAAATGTTAAATGTTACACCTATGGAAGATATGGGCATATTGCTAATCAGTGTAGGTCAAGAGGAAATCAATGGAATACGTGGTCTAGACAAAGAAATTTTGTGTGTTATAACTGCAATAAACTTGGTCACATTGCAAGATTTTGCAGAAACAAAAACATGGGTAGAAGAGGTCTGGTATACCAAGGAATAATTTCATAGAAAGATGATAAAGGAAAAGGGAAAATGACTATGGAAGAGATAAGAGATCAGATGAATAAAAATGGGTGAAAAAGAGTGAATCTGATGAAGGAAATAAGCCCACACCAGAATTAGGCTCTGGTAATTCCTCTAGAAATTGATCTTAGGGCATTGGCCTATGGGGAGTTTTTCAAGAAAATCCTTTGTCCCCATGTCGGTAGTTAGCACCAGAATGCAAGAATTTTTCAGAAGTTGTGCTAAAGGTTTGCAAATGCATGAATGATCACTTGTACAGAAACTAGAAGGTCCATAGATGGATTCTTCTCTTGATGTCTAAGAAAATAGATTAAACGAAACACCTAGGGAAAAACATTTAATGCGTCAAAATTTTTAGGTGTGTGAAGTTATAAAAGGGTATTTGGAACCCTCATTTATAACCTTGCATCGAAGAAGAATAGAAGGAGAGCCTCTATAGTAAAATTTCAAAGGAGTAAAGGTTAATTCGATGACGAATTCATCAAGTATTCTAGTTACTTAAAAAATTCTCACTTAATTTTGTGCTCGATAGAAAAACTTGTTCAATATGGTAAGAAAAATGAAGAAAATCAAAGGAATTGTGAATTTGGATGAGTATAGTAGTAGAAATATTAGGGATGTGAGAAATATGTTGTCAACTAATGAATTGAAGTGGCTTGAAGGTACGAAGCACAAAAGTTTGGATATTTGGAGTGAATTTCCTTATTTTTCCAATGCAAAAGTTTTTAGGTTTATCTTGAATAGATTAAATGAGGACACTCTTACTCTGGATAAACCCTATCTCATTTTGAAGGAGGTGATTAGAAATTTAAATAGATTATGCAATATTGGGGATATTTCAAAAAAGAAGTTGATTTGGAACAAGGAGGTTGAAACCCTAATAAGAGTAACAGGAGATCAAAGGGCTCTAATAATTTTGACAATCAAGGATCCGATAACAAGGTGTATTGCACATGGAATTTCATACAAAATCTTTTTTAGAAACAAGGAAGGTGCAACCTTGATAGGCACAGTCTATATCGCTCATAAAATGATAATGGAGGATGAAGATTTTAATTTGTGTGGATTGCTAAAGGATCAGTTGATGGAAAATGTGCAATTGACAAAAAAGGCGGATTACCCTTTTAGGTTCAGTACCTTGGTCATATGTCTTATGATGTATTTTCTGAATTGCTTGTCGTAGATTGATAATGTTGTATGGAAAAAGAATGAGCTGATTTGCAAAAAAACTTTTGAACATTCTAATGCTTTGGGAAATTGTGAGCAAGAATATGTAAAATTCTTTGAGGAATTGCTAGGGAAGTTTGGAGAAATTACCATTTCCATTCTAGTAGAGGCACTTGAATTTGGATCCTCTTCCGATGAAAGGGAGAGGAAGTAGAAAAGAGAACTTGAGTTAACTGATGACACTCCAACACACAAGTCTCCAAAAATTGAAGGAAAAGGTAAAGAACAAGTAATTGTAGATATACCTGATGAAGATTTTGATAAGTACACTCCAAGGGATGAATCAAAATCAATAGAACTGGATGTAGTAATGGCTGAAGGAAGCGAAGAAGGTACTTTATCCAAAACAAAGATACTATAGCTTGCTCAAGAGAAAGATGGAATGCAGAAGATTGCTGACATGTGGTTAGATAGACCCTCATATGAGTAGGACTTGATTGAGAGCACTCTAGGTAGTTATTTTGTGCATAATAACATTGGATTGGAAATTTTGTAGAATGTGTTTCCTGAAGAGATGATTGAATGTATTAGGGAGGCTATGGGCTCTGAGTCTCAAGATAGAAAAGAGGAAGAGATAATTCTACATTTGAAGGAGAATTTTAGGCTATCCCTTACCAAATTGAAAATGAAAATGAATGTGTTGAGGCAATGCATAAATTCAACAAATAAAATTTACAATTATTGTCATCATTGGCCCGAATTTCGTTGGGAAGTACAAGGAAAAGCATGAGGAGATTGAAGATGAGTTAATCAAAATTGGCCAGGAATACAACATGTTTCAAGATAAGGATGGTGCAGTCAAGAAAAGAATTCAAGAGTTGTAGTTTAAGCATGCAAAAGTTCAATACACCAAAAACAACCTTGTGTACACCTCTTGGAAAGTGAAGAATTTAACTAAATGTAGGCTAGAGCAGCTAATTGAGGTTTTGAAGAAAGGAGAGAAATTAGAAGAAGCAATCACAATTCCAGAATCTCTCATTCAAATTATTAACAGGACATCCGAGAACAACATCATGATCATAATCATTGGGATTGTAGTGGAAGCATGGAAGAAGTTTCTTCTAGAAATGAAAGAGAAGTGCAAGATAATTTTTTGAACCAAGTAGTAGTTGCATTTCCTCAAATTTTGAACTTTTGAAAAGGAGAGAGAGAGCAATGAAACATATGTTTTTCATTGATGTCAAAGGGGGAGAGAGAATAGTGAAAAATCCATTATCATTCTAAGGGCGAGTTTGAGTTATGTTTTGTTTTTAAATTTTGATTTTGAACTTTGGCAACGTAATCATTTTGGTTCTAACACTTAGTCATTTTTCACTAAATGTTGCCATCAATGCCAAAGGGGTGGATTTTTGGCATATGGCTTCTAGTGTTGTCACTGATGGCAACCTAAGTCATCTGTTTGGTTCGTAGATCAAGATTCGCTCATACCAACAAGAAGAGTAAAGATCAAATTTTTACCGATAGAGTAAATGAAGAACACGGTATTTGATTAGTATGTCGATTTGTATGCTTCACTGGATCATCATTTTGAGTTGTGGATCTTGGGGAAGGATTAATAAGCATCTATGTCATCTTATTTCTAAGTTTTGTGGCATCGCTTTAATCGGTGTATGAGTTAGGAGATTCAGTAGGATGATTTTCAATTTATTTGTTCTTGGTGGCCAACTTGGTGAATGTAGCATGTTGTGGATGTATAAGGAGTAATTGTTTAATTGTTTCTTGCGTTGGACATTTTTTTAATTGGGTCCTAACTATAGTTTGGAAAAATTTGATGGGTGTGCATTAAATATGATTTGTGATTTGAGCTGACCATTGGAGAATATTTCATATTTTGTTGAAGCTGACTTGGAGTGATTGAAATCTTGGTAGCAGATATATATAAGATCGTTAATTCATTTTGAAGAGTGAATAAGTGTGGAAGAGCAATGTAGGTGTGTTGCAAATATCAGAAGAGTGTTTGAGTGATTTATGCATAGTTTCACTTGTGCATTAAGGGTTTTTGTGATACAAGTTAGAGTAGGGTAGAGCAAAAGTGTTGAATCAGTCAGAAGGACAAAATATTGATTACTGAGCTTCACTATAACTGAAATCAAGCATTTTTAGATGCTATATTCTTACTTCAATGTTTTGTTGTAATCAAAAAAATTTTGTAAGGTAGTGAGCCTTCCTTATTTTGAGCAGTGAGCTCTAGATAGTGTGCTTGGATGCACATGAATTCCCCTTTTTTTCATACTTTTAATAGAGTATAAATTATGGATTAATCTCTACTGTGGTTTTTCCCCTAATAGGGTTTCCACATAAAAATCTTGGTGTTATGGTGTTGTGATTGTCTCCTTCATGTGCTTGCATGTTTATTTCAATTTAAGTACTATGAATGGTTTAAGATCTGGAATAAAATAAAAATGGTTGAACATTGATTCCCCCCCCTCTCAGTGTTCCTTGAGTCCAACATATAGGACAACTTGTTCAAAAGGGATACAAAGTAACTTTCAAAAATGGTTTGTGCACAATTTTAGATAAATATCCAACCAATCAGCTCATTGCCAAAGTCAAAATGACATGTAATAAAATTTTTCCTCTGAAGATTCAACTAGATTTGAATATAGATTATGCACAAGCACAAGAAACCACAATAGTTATGCAAACTAGCCTTCAAGTGGAAATAAAAGATGAAAATTGCTTATGGCACTTGAGATTTGGGCATCTTAACTTTGGAGGTCTAAATTTTCTTCATAGGAAAAGTATGGTCAAGGGATTAGCTCTAATAGATAAACCTAAGAGAGTATGTGAAGGATGCATCTTAGGAAAGCAACATAGAGATTCATTTCCAACAAGAAAGTCAACTAGAGCAAAAACCCCTTTCAAAATTGTACATTCAAATTTGTGTGGACCTATGTAAACACCCTCAATTAGTGGCAGCCTTTATTTTATAACTTTTATTGATGAGTATTCAAGGAAAACATGGGTTTATTTTCTAAAGAACAAAAATGAAGTGTTTGATTTCTTCTATCAATTTAAGTCTCTTGTTGAAAAGAAAAGTGGGTATTACATTAAAGAATTGAGGATAGATAGAGGAGGTGAATATATTTCAAAAGAGTTTTTAAACTTTTGCAGATCACGGGATTCACAAGCAGTTTACTAGTAAATACACACCTCATCAAAATGCGGTAGTTGGAAGGAAAAATAGAACAATCATGGAGATGGATAGAATTATGTTGAAATCCAAACATCGACCAAATGAATATTGGGTTGAAGACTTTATATCATGTGCAGCATACATAATGAATAGGTGTCCAACAAAAAGTGTTATGAATATGATGCCTGTACAAGAAGCATGGATTGGTAGAAAGCATAATTTTGCTCATATGAGAGTTTTTGGATGTGTAGCATGCGTTCATGTGCTCAATGAATTAAGAAGGAAGTTAGATAAAAAAGAAGAAAAATGTATATTTGTTGGATACAATGATGAATCCAAGGCATACAAACTATATAATCCAACAACTAAGAAAGTCATAATCAATAGAGATGTATAGTTTGTAGAAGATGAAGCATGGGATGGAAGCAAAGAGAAAATAGTCAATGTATTAACAAGCATACCACAAGAGGAAAATGAAGTTTTTGTACCAAAAAATAATCCTACAAATATAACTCCTTCCACACCCGTTCAAGCTCAACAAAGTGGTCCACAAGTGATGCCATCATCAAATGTAAGAGCAGCTTCACATTTAGGACAACAAGCACCATCTACAACAACTTCTAGCACTAGACCATCAAGTCCATGTTCAACAAGTTCAAGTAATTTATCAAATCCTACATTGGAAAGCATGAGGAGAAAAAAATTTAGAATTATAAGGAACATATATGATCAAAATGAAGGTCAAAATAATACTAATCGGATTTCTCTTTTTGCATTTTATTCACAAATAGATAATCCAATACATTTTGAAGATGCAATTAAAGAAGATAAATGGATATGCGTTATGGACGAAGAAATTGATGCAATTGAAAAGAATCAAACATGGGAGTTGGTGATTCTTCCAAAAACCAAAGATGTAATAGGTGTGAAATGGGTTTACAAAACCAAACTAAATGCAAATGGTGAAGTGTAAAAATGTAAAGCAAGATTAGTGGCAAAAGGTTATTCACAGCAGCCCATAATTGATTATAATGAAAATTTTGCACATGTAGCACATCTTGACACAGTAAGGATGATTTTTTCCATTGCAACACAACACAAATGGTCAGTTTATCAAATGGATGTGAAATCAACTTTTCTAAATGGCTATTTTGAAGAAGAAGTTTATGTGGAATAGCCACCTAGGTATGAGATTTTGGGTCAAGAAGACAAAGTTTACAAGCTAAAGAAAGCACTACATGGTCTCAAGTAGGCCCCAAGAGCTTGGTAAAACAAAATTGATTCATATCTTTTACAAAATGGCTTCAGTAGGTGCAACAGGGTGATCCCACAATAGTGGTTTACAATTTTTGGCCAAATTGGACACTGAAATAATTTTTTTAACTAAATCTTCACTTTTGGGCACCTAGAGCGGCTAAACCATGAGGAATTTGAAGATGATGCAAACTAGAGTTTCATGAAATTTTGTCTATAGATTCTAAATATATTTTTCTCAAAAATTTTGAAATCAGATTGCACTTCTTTTTCCATCTCCCTCGAAAACTAGTTTTTTTCATAAAACAACATTTTTAAAAAGTGACGCTCATTGTATAACGCATAAATTTTCCTCCATGAAGGATAAAATTATAGTTCTTTTGAATTTAGATTCATAACTCTGATATCTAGTGCTTCCACTTGGTTAGATATTTTTTTATTGAATATTTTTTCTTTAATCAAGTTTCGAATTCAAACCAATTATAATTCAGGCATAGCACGACTGTATAACGCATAACTTTTTTTGTATGTATCAAAATTCAATTTTTTTTCTTTGTTGGATCAAGGACTTCAATATTTGGTGCACTAATATTTTTAATTTTTTTTAATAGTTTTCTGTTTTTCCACATGTGTAGAATAGAGAACTTGATTTTCGGTGAAAAACCTACATTCACGAGAAATAAAAAATAAATATAATAATAAAATTAAATTTATTTAAAATTATACTTTTTGGGAAGCTTATAATAAGGACTACATGAAAAAAAAAAAAATTAAATGAATTCATTTAATACCTCAAAAGGTAAATCAAAAGTGGTTTTTTATCAGCATTTTGATAGGTGTAAAGTAGACTCTGTTATAGGTATGGTTTAAAACTAGCAGGGTTCTATCCAAGGGGGTTTGATTTAAGGTAGTTTGATCAAACCCTCTTCAATTGGAATTCTTTAAATGGAACCTTTTAAGGCTTAAATCATTATATTTTCTAAAAATATGTGATTTCAGCAAAAATTAGTTCCTCCGAGAAATTGTAAACCAGCTTTGTGGGATCACCAAACAATGAGCCTACATTGCATACCAAGATGAATGAAAAAGGAAAAATTCTAATTGTATGTCTATATGTTGACGATTTTATTTTCACTGGTTATTTATTAATTGATTTGTTTAAAGGATCTATGAAGAAAGAATTTGAAATGACAAATTTGGGACTAATGAAATACCTTTTAGGCATTGAAGTGAATCAAAATGAAAATGGTATTTTTATCTCTCAAACAGAGTATGCAAATGATATTTTCAAGAGGTTTAACATGAAAAATTGCAAATCAACACCTAAGCCAATTGTTAGAGGCTTGAAGTTAAGTAAGGATGACAAAGGTTCAAATGTAGATTCAACCTTATATAAGAGACTTGTAGGAAGTCTCATGTATTTGAAAACCACAAGACCAGACATAATGTATGTTGTAATTTTGATTTCTAGATTTATGGAAGAGCTCCTAAAGACACACATCAAGAAGCTGGGAAAAGAATTTTGGAATTCAATATTAAAATTTAGAGGAGTTCAAGCTGATTGGGTGTGTTGACAATGACTGTGTTGGAAGTATTGATGATAGAAAAAGCACATTAGGTTATTTTTTTCACTTTGGCACTAGTGTTGTATCATGGGCTTCATAGAAACAACCAATTGTCACTCTTTCTTCAACTAAAGCAGAGTATGTTGTAGCCACAAGTGCATGATGTCAAATAGTTTGCATGAGAAGAGTTTTGAAAGAACTAAAACAAGAACAAGAAGAGGCAACAAAGATATTTTATGACAATAACTCTGCAATAGCTTTGTTAAAAAATATAGTCTTTCACAAAAGGAGTAAACACATTGACATGCAATATCATTTTATCAAAGAGCTGATAAAAAATGGAGAAATATTTTTAAAATTTGTAGGTCTGAAGATCAATGTGCAGATATTTTCACAAAGGTGCTTGGAAAAGAAAGTTTTGTCTATCAGAGAGATCGTTTGGGCATCATTGGCTATAGTAGTTGTGATTAAGGGGGGTGTTGGAATTTCTCCAAACTCTCGCTACAACCATCCCTATCTTCCCCACGTTACTGCAACTCCTTTTGCTCTGTGTAGTGGTGTGGTGTTGACCACCATACTGCAGCCTCTTCTCCTCTCTTGTGTAGTGAAGTAGTGACCCCACGGTCCCGCAAGTCTCATTTCCATTGCTGGTGATAGTGCGGTGGTGTATTTCTTTGGCGGTAATTTTGACGAGAAATGTCTTTATGACATTTTATTTCTATTTAATATTTTCAGACAATATTTAATTGGGATTTGATTGTTTTTGGGATTAATTTTTTTTCACTTGATGTGAATCTAGGTTTTACATTTAATGTAATTAATGACATTTATTTCACCTCTTTTCTAGTGAATTTTCTCGGTGATTTTTGATTGGTATATTTTGTAAGGAAGTTTGTCATTATTATTATGAAGTGAGAACAAAAAATAATAGAAGTGTGCTCTATAGAAGAAAAATTGTGGTGAAATAGAGCAACAACTCTTTCTTGTGAAATCAAATATATATTTTAAATGAATTAATACAAAATCAATTTTCTGGGTTTATTGTGTGTGTTTCAAATTTTTGCTCTCTGTTTTATTCTATGTTTAATTCTGAGTTGAGTTGTTTTAGTTTTTGAATGCTCCTCTGCCTTTGGCCTTAACGACGGATTAGAAGCCATAGTCAATAACATATTTTCACAGATGTTATATATGTTAATTGAGAGATTGCTGACATAATAGAGAGTGGACTATAAAGATTCAAAGAGATCTAGTCATTGTTTAATGAAGAAAGGTGAATCATAGGAAATAGATCGTAGTGGAGGCTAAGTCTATAAGGAAACCACCATTTAAGATGAATCACATTTTTTAAAAGGAGATCATTGTAAGTATGCAAGTCACCATATTATAAAGTTCTGAAGTATGCAATTTTAATTTCACATATATTACTTCCAAGCCACTAAAGAAAGGAGATCAAAGATGTATGATTATTTTGTTTTAGATCATAGTTATTGTTTGGTTAATAGATTACATAATTGCATATCTATTCATTGAAAATCTTGAATGAAGATTTAAGTCACAGCTAAGGAAGACTACAACAAGGGTTTCAAAGATACAGTTGCAGCTGTTGGGTAGATTAGTGATAAAGGATAAATTATGAAAAGAAGTGTGAAGGCATGCGTAGCTATCAAAGGAAAGATAAATTATTGTATCAAAATCATAGCCAAGTGCATAAGTTGGGTTTAATTATTTGACTCAATGGGAAAAGCAGGTAAAAAAATGGTTTAGAAGAAGAAGTGGTGAAGTTAAAAGAGTTTAATTTAGAATTGATGAAAAAGATAGTGGATTTAGGAAAAGAAAGATGTGATTATTTGTGTGAAAATGAAAAATTGGAAAAAGAATTAGAGAAAGTGAAAAAGGAAAAAGAAGAGTTAGAAAAAAGATTGTAGTTATTTGATGAGGTTAAGAAAAATAATGAAGATTTACAAGAAAAGATAAAGAGATTAGGGTATGTGCAGGATCATCATGGAAAAAATAGGCCCTTATGTGGCAAAAAAAATAGAAATTTAATCAGAGTTAGGCAACCTGACATAAAAATTTGAATGAATTATCAATATTATTTCAAAAATATGTAAGAATAAAATCTATAGCAAATTGAATGTAGTTTCTAAATTACTAGGTTTATTTTTTATTTTTTTTAAATTATTTGGTGAAATTTTGAAATTTCAATGCAGTAGTACTTAAATTCTAGGGAAAAAATAAGTAGGTGTCTATTTGACCACCCTAACCACAATAAAATGATAATATTTTTTTATAAGATTTTATATATAAGTAGAGGACTCATGTATCGATGTGATGTATTTTTTTGTAATTTTTTTCCAAGGAAATAATTAATTATGATTTTTTTATTACAACTTTTAAAAAATATAAAAAACTCATATGTCTGACCACCTTAACTTGGTCAAAACTTCATAAAATTCCCCTTTTTTCATTCTATAGTATGTGAAGCATAGAATGTGACAAATGTTTTGGATTCAAAAAATGTGATACTGTTTGAAAGCTATAGATGTTTTTCAATTAGCCTATCTATTAGGACTTTAGTCGTAATTCAAATAGAAAATGAATAATCATTATTTATTAAATTCAAAGTAAAAAATATTTTATATTGGTGGAAGCTAAGAATCTCCTTTAAAAACCCTTTTCGTTTCATCAATTTTGGGTAAAAAAAGTCATCACCCACATATCCTACAAATACCCATCATATCACCACTTTTTGGCCCATCATGATCTTGCACATACTGATTAGATGAAGAAAATTGTTTACAAAAGGAAGAAATATCAAAGTTGAAAGAAGAAAATTAATGTTTGAAATAAAATTCATTGGTTTGTGATGTCTCGTGTGATACCGAAGATTTAGTTTGCTCAATTGATGAATCAATTGGTTTATGTGACATAGTTGAAGTTGTTCTTGATGAAGAATGTTCAGAAAAAGATAAAAATGTGTTTGAATGATCTACAAATTTTGGTAATGAGAAGAATGTTGGTTTGAGAATCATGAAGAGAATGGGTTATAAAGGACAAGGATTAGGTAAGCATATAAAAGAATGAAAGAGCCAATTGAACTAGTTATGGGGACAAAATATGAAGGCCTTGGATATGTGACAAGTAAAGGAAATGTTTCAGGGTCAAGAAAATTTGTTCGAGAATTGCATTGTATGCACTATTCCCATTGTAACAAGAAAAGACATATAAAAGATATGTGTTGGGATCTACATCCATGTATGATATGTGATTTGAGAAATCATTTGGAGAAAATATGCTGGAAAAGAGAGAAGAAAAATACATGAAGCATGCAAATGGATTGTGGATGGAATTATAGATCGAATTGGTAGAATATTACAGGTATGTCAAAAAAATTATTCAAGTATAAATTTTCATATGACAAAGGAGGTACCAATCAATCATAGTGTGTTGGTCTAGAAAGACGTCAAAGAAGATGGAAAGCTACAGATAGCGAGTTTGTGGGAAAGAGGAATTCCTATTTGAAGTTCTAATGAATTGAAAATCAAAGTTTGAAAGGACTGCCACAATAGTGGGGTGAAAGTTGGAAAGAGTTGAAGAAAGAGATACACAAATCTTGAAGATAGTTTGAAAGCATTATGCAAGAAAAGGATTTGAGTAAGTCAGAAGAATTGGAAGAAAAATTTGAGTTGATAAATCTGTGGTTGAAATTAAGGGGGAGTGTTGGGATATGTAATTTCTCCCACCCCTATGTAAGTGATCACAATGAAAATTTCTAGAAAGTTATAGGATAAGGATAAAAAAGATGGAAAATATTAAATATTTGTAAGTCATCCTAAGATCTAGAAAGATCAACATATTAGATCAAGGTGTAGCATGATCAAGTGATCATGAGAATGTTGTAGCATCCGTTATATGATTTTGTAATGAATTGATGAAGTACTAGAATGAGGTGCAGCAACACATGTTGAAGAAACAATTTTTGTTTGATTGTTATGTGTTTCAATTCATGTCCATCCACCCCATCAATATTAAGATAATACCCAATTTCTTGAAACAAAAAATCTAGATTTGTCTAACTTTATTGCATTTCATTATTTAGCAATATTATTAATTGTCTAATCCAACCACATAAAAATACAATTTGCAAAACATTGCATCCATAGACACTCATACACAAACACACATCAACATATCTTTGAACCTCCTTTAGATGCAAGTTCTAATGATTATTCCACTAGTAACTAAATCATAGTAACAGTTTGCATTGTATGACTTGGGCCGTAATGGGGTATTAACAGTCTAATGAATGTGCTCTAATGCCCAAGAATAACATATAAGTTTCCTTCCAATCAATCACTTATTCAGGATGGATACAACTACAAAACCATGTTAAGTCCAATGCCTAGGGCGATCAAAGTGATACTTCCTTCTTAATCTTCCGTTTATGAAATATAAACTTTTGTTAGATCAAGTAAGACAAAAACGTTAAATGATACAATTGAATGAGTCAATTCAAAGACTTGGGTAGCAAGAGAGAACAATTTCCACCAAAGCCCGATGGTCTAACAAAGGATGTTTTCTTCCGTCATGTCCAAGTATGTTCTTGATAATTATGAATTTATATCATTGTAGTCATGAAAATTTTTTTGTTTTAGGTTTTTTATAATGGATTATTTTGAATGTAATGATAAGCGTATACATATAGTGTTTTATGGTTTTTTTTAATTTAATTTTATGTTGGGGTGACACACCCTTTTCAACCATAGGGATAGGGGGAGATTAGCCCTCGTGACCTCATCTTGCAACAAAATGTTTTAGTCGATCGAGCTAGGCCACCCTCCCCATATAGTGTTTTCTATTGAATGTTAGTACATGATTGAGTTTTTTTTTTTAGAAATTCAATTTAATTTTTACTTTTTTATTATTTATCAAGGTTTGGTTATGATTTAGTAGAATTTTCTTTTTAAAAGTTTTATATTTAAATGTTGGGTTGATTCAACTCTTCTCACTTGTTATTATGTACTATTTTAGAATGTAGATTATTTTGTTTATCACTTTTGAAGTTGTATTCAAGGACTAATCCTAGTTCATTTTTTGCACATTTTATTAAAAATTGATTCTAAAAGTCTAAATGACAAGTAGAAGACATAATGATAATACTATAGAAGAGGGGGACCAACCATATCAAGGCTCCAGGTCATGGAGAGCTAAGAGAGGAGGGCTTCCCTAATCTACCTCAAGCTAGATAAGAGTTCTTAGTTCAAGGATAGAGAATGAAGAGAACTCTCAAGTGATTCTATCACTCTACTAATTTGGGAGGTTTGATGATGATAAATGTTTAGGTTTTTGAAGCCTGAACTATACCTTAGACAACTCTCTACTTGAGGATAGCATTGGAAGTCAAGGATGACAATGCGACATGTTGGCATCTCTTTGCGATGTTGGCGTTCGTATGGTCAGAAAGTGTAAAGTATAGTGAAAGGAACAAAAACCTACTAACTACTTAGAAGTTAAGGTTTAAAATAATAGCTAGGATGATAATAAAAATAATAAAAAAGGTGACTAGTAAGGTGATAAAGGAGAGGGTGATGAAGAACAACTCAGGAGAAGTCTAGTTTTCCAGCAAGCTCCTCACGAACACATACCTACACATAGCAAAGGGAGGAAAAATGTTGGGGTTGTATGGGGTTTTACCTCAGTTAAACCCCTACTTTGGTATTTCCACCTCCATGGATAGCAAGATTAATCGATAGAGAATGTGATAAAGAAACTAATGGAAATGAATCAAATGATAATGATAACACTATGTTACATAAATCAAGAAGCAATATCACCTTCTCAGTCAAGGTGACCTCATGCACATAGAGGAGAATGCAAGCTTCATAAGGTCTATGTTACTGTAACAACAAAGAAGTAGTCCCTCAAGACACCAAGTTGCAATTCCAACGGTTGCAAAAGTGTAACAAGACATAGAGCATATGTGTTATAGGTGCTCAAGAATCGTGAAGTTGAAATCAAGCTAGCTTGTGAGATTGTCTAGATGATGGAATGAGGATGAAAGGCATACATTTGAAGATCAAAAGGAATAGAAACAACCATTCTCAGGTAGACTGGAAGGCGTAGAGGCGTTGTGCTTCATTTTCAATGGAGAACGTAACATCTCTATGGATTCTAGAGGCATGAATCTATCAGGGATGGCAACATGCGACACAGATGTTCGCACATCACACACACATCTTCGACATAAGTTCCCTCACTGACAGAAAGGACAAGTGCCAAGTGGATGAATTGCAGATAGGTGATGTAGAATTTCTTAGTCGAGCTTGATTTTTCTAAAGTAGAGGGTGTAGATCACAAATTTGCAAGAGGGGTGTAAATTCACTCCTATACAAATACAATAAAAGTGTAAAATCTTAATCAACTCAAAAATAAAAACGTATGGTAAAAAAAACAAGAAAATGCAACCCTCAAAAGCATAACACTATTAGAAATTAGATTTGAGACTCATTACAATGAACATCATGATATGGTCACTCCAAGACTTTGAAGATGGTTTGAAAACTCTTTTTCACTTTCCTCTTTTCCTCAAGAATTTGCAAGCATAGTATACTCTTTCAATCAAATGATGGTTAAAGAGCTCCTTAAGGACATCTTATTTAAATCCTTTTAATCAATTCTCCACCCTTGATCTTTATGATTTTGTTTTAATATCAGCCATTAGATTAATGAGGATGCAAGTAGACTTGATGTTTTGTGTGTTTATGCCTCCCCTTTCTATTTTATGGCCTAATTTTTTATTTATGTCAATATTTTGGCCTATTTTTAAGTTATAAAATAGAAAATACACCTATTATGAGTTAAAATCATAAATTAACATCTTTTCATAAGGAATGCATAGTTATGCCTCAAGGAACTATTGATTGGAATTCTAAATAATTATTATTTATAATTTAATAAACTAACCAATAAATATTATGCTCCAACAACCCCCTTCATCTCTATTAGGATTTTTTGTTTTACAACATTGCATAAAATGTTATATTATAATGTAAATAAATAATTATTTAGTTGTGCACCTAGGAGTTGTGTTTAGTCACACTAGATAATTATTTGGGGCCACTTCTAAAGTTTTATTGTCGCATTGGGTTATTATTTTATGTCTGTGAGACATAAGATAATGGTTTTGTATTCACATGGTTTTGTGGCACATGGTTTTATTTTACCATTTGATCAAGTATTTGTGTGAGCTTGTGTCTATACAAGAAAAAAAAGTTTAGTGTTTAAGGTTGGTTGGGTGAGTTGGTTGTCATTATTAATTCTTTTAGAGGAGTGCATATGTGAAGTATTGGATGGGATGTATGGATTCATGCTTGGACACATGGTGGATGCATTGGAGAGGCTTGACGATTCAAAATTATTCATGGTAACTATGTAAGTGCATGTATCATTGTATTCTTGAATAATAGATGAAGCATGGATGGTTTTGGAGACTAGGTTTTCTTGTCTTGAGGGTTTTCATAGGGTATACCTTGTGTTATCTTGTGGATTTTCTATTTGATCCATGCATTAAGGTGATTTTGTAAGATTACATGTACATTTTTCTATCATGGGGTTATGTATGAAATGGATTAAGAATGTGGGTATTATACATTATTTCATAACAAGTGGTATTAGAGCTTTCATGGTTGTGGGAGGTGTGAGCTCCCAAGTTTTTTATAACCCTTGTTTAAGTAGATTTGGTGAAAAATTGAATCCATGGCTATGCAAGATAGATCTGAGGCATTACAAGATATCAAACACATGTGTAGGTGTTATTTTATAGATTTGGACTTTTAGGGTTTAAAGATTTGTTGGGTTTATTGCATATTTGAGGCTTGAAAATTTTGGCTCGAAAGGGTTTCTTAGATTGTGCTTTCATATGAGGGTTTTGTAGAGGAAATTTTATGGATGACCTCTTGAGACAAAACAGACCTCACCATTAGATCCAGGATGACCAAGAAACATATTTTGGCTAGTATAAAAAAATGCAAGAAGTTTCCCATGTTATCCCTATTTAGTTTTATGGTCACATGGCCATGAAACTCTAGAGAAATGAATTAAAAAAATAAAATAAAACAAAAATATACAGATTGAAAATTATTAAATTTTAAATTAAAAAAAAAATTGGTATGGTGGTCTATAGACCCCCAAAACCCTATCAGCAATGGCAATGTTGACTACCATTGGTACCAGCTAGTACTAGTAGGTACTATTGATCAGTTGGTATAATCACAGATGGAGGGTTCGGAAAGAACAGTCCAAACCATGCGACTTAGAGTCAAAATAACAAAATTAACACAAATAAATGATTTGAAAATATGATACTTTATTCAATTGACAATCTTACATGCAACATATGCCTCATGGGTGAATATCTAGGGTTCACAAGCCTGCTGTAAGGGCATTCAACATTACAAATGGCCAAAGGACTTATTACATTCCCCTGAAGGGTTGATGTGAAAAACCAAGTATCAATCTATCTCTAATTGAATTAATGACTTCCTATGAATTAAAAATTATTATAAATATGATTATCAAGCTCCAATAAAGGTTTGCATTAGCCATAATGGTTCAGAAATTCGATGCATGATCAAGCATAAAATTTTGACCTCAAATATGAAAAGATAATCCTTCGTGAAATGATATGACATGCAAATCTCCAAGATAGATCCCATTGGACCCAAAAAAATTTGTATGATGTCCCATTAGGCTCTGCATGATCTGGAATAGGTCCACACTAAGAAATTTGGACTAGGTTGGCCCCAAATGCTCTATGTCATCTTCCTTTTTCAAAATTTTCTAAAAATAACCATTTATTAAAAGTAGTAAGTGGGCAGGCTCAAAATAGAAAATCAAGAGCACTCGATATATTTGAAAATAAAATAAAATTTTATGGCTTGGTAATGAGTAGAATATATTTAATAACCAAATATATTTTACTTTAATATTTATCTCTTCTTGGGCATGGGTCTCTTGGAAAAAGGTAAGTGACATATAATTTGGTAGTTGTGATTAGAATGTTTCTTTTAAAATGTCTTCACTTTTGACAAGTGGGAGCTATAATATCAACATAAAAGCATCACATTCTTTGGGAATTTTATTTTGGGAACCAAAGTTTGTTTTGGAAAATGTTTTGATATATAATTGTTTTGTCTTCCAAATGGCATTGATTCATGCATACTTTCTCTCACAATTTGTGAATCTTCTTTAGAGGCTAATAAATCGATGAAGGAAAAATATCTAAGGCTGATAAACCAAGGATATTGATGCTTGAAGAGAGTGGTTTTGAAGTTCTTTAGAGGAAATTTCACTTAGATATTGCATTTGTGCTTCAAAATCTTAGTTGGTGCATTGTTGCAAATTCTTTGTTGGGATTTTCAACGAGTTTTGATCCATAGTTTGTAATTTGTTTTGTTTCTTTTGTAGCAGTATATTAATGGATTTATTTTTCTATAGAAAATAGTCCCTTTACATATTTATTTCAGTTCTTTTCTTGTATTCAAAATCTGGTGTATTTCCTTGTGAAATCAAGTTTGGTTGTGTATAAACTCCAATATTGGTGGTTATTTGCATTATGTAATGGTAGATCTGTGGATTGTCCAAAGTGCCAATTGTAGGATGTTATAATGCATAAATTTCTTGTAGGACCTTCTACTAGAAATTTATATTGAGTTGTTAAGTATTGTAGATTTACTAGAGCAATTTTTGCTATACCCAATCTCATGGTTTGATGCATATTGATAAATTCAAGGGTTTGCTCGAATTGGAGTGTATTTTAGGTTTTAGCTTGCATTTTTGTTATTAGAATCAAATATATGTATATTTGAAACATTCCCTTTTATATTCTTTAGTCCAAGACTGTTGATTGTAGTTCGGAGTTGTGTGGAGTTTGTTTGGGTTTTAATAGTGTGAAGTAGCTTTTGGGTTGAATCTTCTTTCTAGTTTTGTGCAGAATATCAACATTGTTGTTGGTTGTTATTATTAATAGAAAAAATTGATGTTTTTCCATGCTCAAACCTATAATGAATAATTATACTTCATTAGTTAATGATTTAAATTAAGTTTGGAAAGATATGGTGATAATTTCCTCATACCCATTTTTCTTTATTATGAAGATTTCAACTTTAATATAATATATTTGATTGAGGGATATTAAAGTGGTATCAAAGCTGTAATATTTCCATCCTATAGGGTAAATTAAGTTATTGGATGATTGATGTGAGTCGTGAGTCTCTTCCAATCAATGTTTAAGAGTGGGAGATTGATACAGTTAGACAATGCAAAAGAGGTTTCCAAATGGTATAAAGAGTACATATTTCTTATAGAAGATGAAAATAAGTATATTACATTTTTTGAGTATTTATAAGTCAAAGGAAGAACTATGCCCTGAGATAAGATGATCATTGAAATATTTGAGGATTTCTAGAGTTTTCCTAAAGATTAAAGGACTAAAGAATCATTTTATGAGCTTCATATGGGCTAGAGAGGAGGAAGAACTAGAGCAAGAGGAAAAATTAAATTTAGAATTCATAAAGGAAGAGATTGTTGCAAGAATGAAAATAATGAAGGTGTTGTCATTGATGTCAACTAGTCAATTGGTTATCAACTAGTTGTTGTTGGCATTGATGTCATGGGTGTAGGTTATTAGTTGTTCATGTCGAGGATATCGAGAAAATTGTATTGAAGAAAGGTTATAGGTGTTCAGTGGTTGCTCCAGGATTTGCACTAAAATTTTATCCTATATTTGTGTGGTTTGGATATGTTGATCATTGTTTTTGGAAGTTGCTACATCCATATTTTTGGCTATTGATTCATTGTACAGTGTGAGTTATGTTCACCAGTTGTGAACTATGGTTTTCTATGTTTTTAGTTGAGGTTTCTGAGAAATGTTGTTGGACTGGATTTATCTTTTGTAAACTCTTAGGAATTGTGATTCTAGAGTTAAGTTTTTATGATTGTACTGAATATAATTTTGATAGCTAGAAATATTGTGCTTAATTTTTTTGTCATACACTAGTTTGGCCAACCTTGTGTTGAACACTATCTTTAGAGTTGATGAAGTGTGTTGGATCTATTTGGGTCCTCACCAAGCATTTTTTTGGGTCACCCTCATTCTAATTCCATCGTAGGATGTTTTGGTGTTGACCTAATTTGAATTTAATGTTGGATGCCCGAATTTATGTATGTTTCAAAGTTGAAGATGGTATAAATGAACGATGAATTAGTATTGAAATGATGTACAAAGAGAGATAAGCACAAAGAAATAGAGCATATGGATGTGAGATTGATGTGAATCAGTGAGTATATGTTATGCTAGTGTGGTTGATCAATGCAAAGCCTAAATTTTGAGTGTCCAAATGTAGTGAGCTGAAGGTGTACTCTATCATTCATGCATGTCAACAAGTTGTTGAAAAAATTATGGTGGATTTCTCTATTGCATTGATATTGTACTCTCTCTATAACATATCTCTTCTATATTCTTTGTATCTCTATGGTAGTGAACGCTCTAGGTTGTTAGCCCTATTAGACAATGAGTCTTGATCTAGATATTGAGTTCTTGTTCTGGCAATGAGCCTAGTTTCTTAGGTAGTGAGCCTTTGTAACTAGTTTTGAAATTCTCTATAGTGTGAGTTAATACTCACCATGGTTTTTCCCTTATTATATTTTCCATGTAAATCTGGTATTGTGTTTGTGTGATGGATTTCAGTTTGTACACTTGCACTTAATGTATAATCATTTAAAAGTAGTGTTAAGGATTAGTTTTGGTGAATGAATCAAGGTTTAAATTTGTTAGAACTGATTCATCCCCCTTTGAATTATCTTGTTCAACAATTGGTATTAGAGCTTTGTTCCTTGGAGTAGAGTTTAATCACTTAAGGAAGGTTCAGGATGGCTGGAAAAGTTACTTATGACTATCTGAGGATCGATGGAACTAATTATGCTATCTAGAAAATACTGATTGAAGAATATCTAGAGTATTATGGATATGATGTGGAGAAATATTACAAGAATCCTTACACTCTTGCTAATCGTTCGAGTACAACTAATGAGATCAAAGCACATGAAGTTAACAATAAGGCGAAGTACATTTTGAAGAATAGTCTTGTACATTTTGAGTTGATTAAGTTTCAAAACCTAAAGACTGCTAAGGAGGTTTAGGATGCTTTGGAAAGGGCACATAAAGGTGATGAAAAAGTCGAAGAGGAAAAATTGCAAAATTTGGAAACACAAATTGAGCTCCTACATATGTCTGAAGATGAGAATGTTAAAGCTTATGTACAAAGATTGGATGAGATAGTAGCTAGAATGTTAGGACTTGGTGCTACTATAGATGAAATGAGGATTGTTAAGAAGATTCATAGAACTCTCCCTGATGCTTATAGTGAAAAGGTATGTGCTATTAAATAGAGTATAGATTAAATAAAACCTACACTAAAGATATATTGTTGGGATATCTGACATCTTATGAGATGAGGAAGCCAAATTTGAGAAATGGATTCAAATCAAAGACTGGTTTTAAGGCTACAAAAGCTAAAGATCTGGATGAAGAAAATATTGATGAAATAGAAGCTAACTTTGTGAGAAGGATGAGGAATGGCTTCAAAAAGTATGAAGGTAAGTTACCCTTTAAATGCTTTAGCTGTGGAGAAACATGTCATTATGTTGAAAAGTGTCTAGAAAGAGCTAAGAGGAATAAACAAAGATATGAGAAAGAAAAGAAAGGTAAGAAGATCAACAAAGCATATTATGTGAATGAGAATGCTAGTATATCTAATGAGGATTCTGATTATTAAGATAATTATGAAAATGAATGCTTGTTATTGGCTATAAAAAATGAATCTACTTTTGCTAATTCTAAAAAATAGGTGAAGGAATGCCCTTTAGAGAAAGAGAAAAATGAAGGTATTGTAATCTCTGCCCTACATGCTAAATAGGAAAAGAACTATTGGGTTGTTGATAGTACTTGTTCACATCACATGACTAGTGTTAAGAGTAAGTTTTTTAAACTTGAAAAATATGATGGAGGCTTGGTCATGTTTGGAGATGATACTGGTGCTAAAATTTGTGGGATAGGTTCAGTAAGTTTTGATGGAAAGCATAATTTACTGATGATGTCTACTATGTTAACAATTTAAGGCATAATTTTTTGAGTGTTGGAAAGATGTGTAGTAAAGGATATAATTTTGTGTTTGAGGATGAGAGATGTGAGATCAGGAAAGGATCCTGAACAATGATTGCTGCAGGAAAGAAATTTAAAGGAAATATATATCAACTTAAGGGTGTTGATGGATGATGCTTTATGATAGATTAATTACAATTGGTTGTGGCATCGGAGAGCGTGTCACATGAATTTTTATAACTTGGTGAGGATTAGTGTAGTTTAGGCTATGAGAGATTTACCAAGGATTATAAATCTTGTTAATGCTATTTGTAGGAATTGTCAGTTTGGAAAATAAACAAGAAACCATTATAGATCAAAGGAACAATCTACTACTAGACTATTGGATTTAATTCATATAGATCTTTGTGGTACTACAAGAGTGAGAATTCTACAAGGTGAAAGGTACATTATGCTTTTGATTGAAGATTATTCTAGATATACATGGGTTACATTTCTTAGAGAGAAACCAGATGCATTAGATAGATTCAAGACATTCAAAGCTATTGCTGAAAATGGAGTGAATTTGATGATAAAATGCTTAAGGTATGGCAAAGGTGGAGAATTCACCTCCCATGAGTTTAATATGTTTTGTGAAGTGCATGGAATAAAAATAAAATTATCTACTTTTAGAACTCCTCAATAGAATGGATTTGTTGAAAGAAAGAACATAATAAATCAAGAGGTCGCTAGATCAATGATTACTGAGGTTGGTTTACTAGAAGTTTACCTAAGAGAACATATTTGTATTGTTGTTTATGTATTCAATCGAGTTCAAGCAACAAAAAATAGTACAAAGACCCTTTATGAGCTATGGTATGGGACGATTCCCACAATTAAGTATTTCAAGGTATTTAGAAGCAAGTGTTATATCAAAAGAGATTAAGAAACTTTAGGAAAGTTTGAAGCAAGAAGTGATCATGAAGGTATTTTACTAGGATACTATACTAAAATAAAAGCTTATAGATTTTTCAATAAAAGAATGAGAAAGATTGTAGAAAGTGAAAATTTCAAGGTTGAAGAAAAAATGAAGAATTCAATTGATGTTGATAGATATGTATTTGATGAACTTGATTGCATAAGAATTGAATAAATTCTTGAAGAATAGGAAAAGGATGAGCAAGAGAAGAAAAATGAAGAAAATTAAAGAGAAGAAGAAGCTTTGATGGTGTTCTCTAAGACACCTAGATATGTGCAAAAGAATTATTCAGAAAGTCAAATCATTGGAGATAAGGCAAAAGGAGTGTTGACATGAAGCAGAGCTACTGATGAAGTAAATCTGTGTTTATTTTTTGAGATTAAACTGAAGGTTGTAAGTGAAGCATGTAAAGATGAACATTGGATGGAAGCTATTAAAGAAGAACTTATGCAAATTGAGAAGAATCAAACTTGGGAATTGGTCCCAAAATTGGTAGATAAAAAAATAATTGGATCAAAGTGGGTATTTAAAAATAAGTTGAATGACAATGGAGAAGTGGTTAAAAACAAAGCAAGGATTGTGTGTAAAGGTTACTCACAAGTAGAAGGCATAGATTTTCAACAAAAAATTTCTCCTATGGAAAGAATGTAAGCTATAAGGATGTTCTTAGCATTTTTTGCTCATAAAGATTTCAAGGTCTATCAGATGGATGTCAAGTTTGCATTTTTGAATGGTCAGCTAAAAGAAGAAGTCTACATGGAACAACCAGAAGGATTTTAGTTGTTAGATCAATTGGATATGATGTACAAATTGAAGTGTTACCCAATTTTCACCTACGGGCTCAATCAAGTTGGGCAATCTATGTTTCAAGTGTTCATAAAGGCCAAATGGGGACATTGTTGTGCAAGATTAAATCATACATCTGATGCTAATTCACAAGGAGCTCAGTTGGAAAGCCTTCCTCAGTCAATTTCGGCATGAAAATCCTCTAAGAAGAGAGTCGCCAAGACCTTCCAGATGTCTTTCCGACTAGCAAGGGTTCTATTCATTTTTGAAATGTCTCAGTCGGCCAGATATTTTAATCGCTAGGAGATCTCGGTGAAGGGTTATGCCTTCGGCATAAGGTCTGGCCGAAGGATAAGGTCTCGATGATAAAGGTGACTTTGGGGGAAATTCTCACCGACAGGGTGGACTCTTGTCGAGATGAAACGACATTGGTGAAATATTGGAGCTTGGTGAAAAGTCCCGCCGACCGTGTGATGGCTCCCCGACAAGAAATAAGCTCTCCTTGAAACAAGGTCTGAGCTCGCTAAGAAATATAGGCTTCTGCATGAGGTCTTCCCAACGAATGCAAGTCACACCGAAAGTTGTTCACAAGGGCTGGCATCAGGGAGAGGGGTTCACATTCGCTGAGAGGTCTCGGTGAAAGGAAATGTCATCATGAAGAAAGAAGGGCCTTGCTATAACATCTCGGCGACTGAACGAAGTCTCGCTGAAATGGGATGCCTTCATCGAGAGATATTTCCTTTGGCATAAAGTCTAGCCGAATGGGTAGGGTCTTTCCAACAGAGGGGTTCCTTCGATATAATGTTTGAGTTCGGTGAAAGATCTTGCCAACCCGATGGTGTCTAGCCGATAATTGGAACTCTCAGCGTAATGTTTTGGGCTCATCAAGATGTCTCACTGAAAGTAGTTGGTCTCACCAACAGAGGGTTCTTTTCCCATGAGGTTTTGTAGACAGATGATGAAGCATGCTCGCCAAAGGATTTTTCCTTCAGCATAAGGTCCTACTGACGGATCAAGGTCTCAACGAAAGCTTGTGCCTTCGTTGTGATGTCTCCCTAACCGAGAATGGGTCTCACCAAAACAAAATGCTTTTGGCATAAGATGGCGGTCATCAGGGTGAGGTCCTACCGACCAAAGAGGGTCTTGGTGAAGGATTGTTCCTTCGGCAAGAGGTCTCACCGACACATGGGTTTCTCACTGATGGAGGAGCATAAAGATATAATGATGGGGCTTCAACATGAGGTCTTGCCGACCCATGTGAGCTCTCACCAAAACAAGATGGCTTCAATGGGAATTCTTGCCAACCAGATAGGGTGTTACCAAATGAAGTGAGCTCAGCGAAATGAAATTATCTCGGCGAGAGGTCTTGCCGACTCATGAGAGTCTCATCAAAAGGAATGATTGGAGCTCAGGGAGACTGGAATGCACTCGATGAAAGGTCTTACCGAAGGGTGAAGGTCTTTGCAATGAAATGGATATCAGTATGACTCCTGAGGGCTCGCCATGAGGTCTTCCCGAAAGAAAAAAGTCTTGCTGATGGTCTAGATGATAGCCACTATGGATGTCAATACAAATTTTTGGATCGCTATGAACTCTTGCCAACAGTTTTGAGCTATGTCAATAACTGCTGAAGAGCATAATCACATCGGTGAGACACGATTAGTGTCTCTTCGACATGCGATTATGATGAAGCGACTTGTGACCATTCGGGAATCTATGTGGCACAAGTTCGACCAATCAGAAGGAGCTAAGGATGCACCATGATCCATTTGACTATTTAAATCCCCCTTGCAAATAAGATCAATAGAGCATAAGCAATGTGGTTCTGCTCTGAGAATAAAGTGATTAATTAGTTCGATATCAGGAGGCATCATCTGTAGATATAAGGGCAGAGACCATAGGGATAGCTGGGATGTCAACTGGTGAGGGTCGATAGATATTAATGCTCTTGCTCCAGGGGATTCGAGGTAGTTCGGCAAGGAAGTTTGAGGTTGGACACGGAAGCCATGAAGTTAGTAAATGTGTTGCAAAAGATCAAGGAGGCCATTCCTAGAATGATCTTTCACACTGACATGGGCAGCGAGGATGCAACATTAACTTCCTTCAAAAGATCTAAGGGGAGATCTTTTTCTAAAGGCTAATATTTTTTGTAAGGCCAGAGGGGCCAACATCTTTTTGTATATAAGGCATTTTTGCCTCTTTGTAAAGGAGTTCTCCTGATGCTTTTCGAAAGTCTGTGACTTTTGCAGTCCTGTCTCAGATTAGCAAACTTTTGTAACTCATTTTGGAGAATGATATATAAAATTTACCTTGGTCATTGTTGATGTTTTAGATTACCATCTTGTTTCTTGCAAAGTGTTGTGCATTTCAGGTTCATGATCAAGTTATTTTATGAATTTCTTCTATTCCTTTATGAATTTATCCTTTTTTTTCATGCCTTCCTTTTCAAAAGTATCATTATATAAATCACAAACTGTGTTTACATAATCACATATGGATTCTAGTTTGTAAAAAATATTTTCCTCTCTTGAAAAAGTTTGTGAATCAAACCTGTTTGTGATATATTAATGCAAAGCTTACAGAATTTGATGTGTAATCTTATGGTCATTGACAATTTTCAAGTGTAACCTAAGTATTCCATTGTTCTTATCAGTTTGGTGTATCACCATAGTTTTTTAGTTTTATTTTCATGCACTCTTTCTCCCTTTTCCTTTCAAAATCAATAGTTTTAGGTGATGGCACAAAGGAAGTCGACCTTCTTTGGAGGTTGACCTCTATTTATAAGAAACAAACATCTTTAGAGGTCTTCCCATGTTACAGTGAGGTGTTGAACACTAGGTTCAACAAGGCTGCAATTTCAGGTGATAACATGAAGAAAGCTTTATATGGATTGAAGTAAGCTCCTAGATCTTGGTATGCAAGGTTAGACATGTATTTGATTCAACAAAGATTCAACAAAGGTATGAAAAATACTAATCTATATTTTAAAATTGAAAATGAAAAAAAATTGATTATGGTTGTATATGTTGATGACATTATTTTTGGAGGAAATAAAACTTTTTGTAAGATGTTTGTGAAAGAGATTCACAAAGAATTTGAAATGTCTATGTTTGGAGAGATGATTTTTTTTCTTGGTGCACAAATTAATCAAACAAAGAAAGGAATTTTTTTTTCATAGTCTAAGTATGTGAAAGAGATGTTGAAAAGTTTGGGATGGATGGTTCCAAACTGGCATGTACTCCTATGGCGACTAGTTGCAAATTGGGTAAAGATGATGATTCACCTAAGGTTGATCAGAGCAAGTATAGATCTATGATTGGGGAACTAGTGTATTTGACTACTACTAGACCGAATATTATGCATGTTGTCTGTCTTGTGGGTAGATTTCAAGAAGATCCTAAGGAAACACATGTTGCTGCTATTAAAAGAATATTCAGATATTTTAATGGCACTCCAGATTATGGTTTATGGTATCCTATGGATACTAACTTTAAACTAAGTGATTATATAGATGTAGATTGGGATGGATGTGTAGATGACAGGAAGAGTACTTCAGTGGTGGTGCATTTTTTCTTGGTTGTAGATTGGTGGCATGGTTGAGTAAAAAACAAGATTCAATTTCCTTGTATACTAGTGAAGCTAAGTATATCATTGCTACATCTTGTTGTACACAAGTTCTATGGATGAAAAAAACATTAAAAGATATCACAGTGGTGTATGGTGATCCTATTTCTATCTTCTATAATAATACAAGTGCAATTAACATCTCAAAGAATCTAGTGATGCACTCGAGAGAAAAGCACATATCCATTGGGTATCATTTCTTGAGAGAGAAGGTCATGGAGAATGAAGTACAACTTGATTATGTTCTGATGAAGGATCATATTGCATATATATTTATGAAGGCTCTTCCTAAAGATACCATTTAGTATCTCTAGGAGAAGTTACAGGTCATTGCACCTCCTTTCTTGAACTAGATGCATATGGAGATGCATCAGTTTGATGGATCTATGGATCTATCTTTTTTTTTTACTAATGTTTGGTGGCTACCCCCCAGGGGGAGTAGGTAGGATTATGTGTTGAAATTGTATGAGTATTTTTTTTTATATGTAAAAGGGGAAATCAATGTAAAATATATTTTCCCTTTTCCATTGATGTCAAAGGGGGAGAGGAAGAATGTGAAAAGGATTATCTAATAAGGGGGAGAAATAGAAAGAAAAATCTTGAAAATTATATTCAAAGCTAGTATGTTGTCTTTGATGGTTTTTCACATCATGAGTTGCCATCAATGACAACTTAGGGGAAGATTATTGCAAGAATGAAGGTGTTGTCATTGATGTCAACTGATCAATTGGTTATCAATTGGTTGTTGTTTTCATTGATTTCATGGTTGTAGGTTATTGGTTGTTCATCTCGAGGATATTGAGAAAATCATATTGAAGAAAGGTTGTAGGTGTTTACTGGTTGCTCTGGGTTTTGCTCTAGTATTTTCTCCTATATTTTTGTGGTTTAGATATGTTGATCATGATTGTTGGAAGCTACTATATCCCTATTTTTCACAACCGATTCATTGTACAGTGTGAGTTATGTTCACCAATTGTGAACTATGGTTTTCTATGTTTCTAGTTGAGGTATGGCAGAAATTTTGTTGGTCTGGATTTCTCTTTGGTAAAGTCTTATGACTTGCAATTCTAGAGTTAAATTGTTATGATTGTATTGAAGATAATTTCAGTATTTGGAAGGATCGTGCTTAATTTTTCTATGTTTTACACTATTTTGGTCGACCTTGTGTTGAACACTATCTTTTAAGTTGATGAAGTGTATTGGATCTATTTGGGTCCTCACCAAGCATGTGTTTGGGTCACCCTCATTCTAATTCCACCCTAGGATGTTTTGGCATTGACCTAATTTGAATTTATTGTTGAATGGCTGACTTTGGATATGTTTCAAAGTTGAAGATGGTATAAATGAAGGATGTGTTAGTAGTGAAATGTTTTACAAAGAGAGAAAGCAAAAAAGAAATAGAGTAGATATATATGAGATTGATGTGAATTAGTGAGTGTATGTGATGTGAGTGTGGTAGATTAGTGCAAAGCCTAAATGTTGAGTTTTTAGATGTAATGAGCTGAAGGTGTACTCTATCATTCATGCATTTCTACAAGTGGTTGAGAAAATTATGGTGGATTTCTCTGTTGTATTGAGATTGTCTTCTCTTTGTAACATATATAGATTCTATATTCTTTTTATCATTGTGGTAGTGAGCCCTCTGGATTGTTAGCCCTATTGGATAGTGAGTCTTGATCTAGAAAGTGAGTCCTCATTTTGGCAGTGAACCTTGTTTCTCAGGTAGCGAGCCTTTGTAATAGGTTTTGATATTCTCTATAGTGAGTCAATCTTCACCATGGTTTTTCCCTTATTGCATTTTCCACGTAAATTTGGTGTTGTGTTTGTGTGATGGTTTTTAGTTTCATCACTTGCACTTAATATCTAATCATTTAAGTAGTGTTAAGGATTAGTTTTAGTGGATGAACAAAGGTTTAAATTTGTGACAATGGATTCACCTCCCTCTTAGTTGTCTTGTTCAATAAAGATCAAGCAATAAAGAATTGAAGTTCAAGAATATATGGAAGTTGAGATTCAAGACATCTTTGATCCAAACAAGGAGGAAGAAAAAAAATATTACATCCATCAGATTGGACATAATACTCTCTTGGTTGAAAATATCCATTCAAATTATGATAATGGGTATGTACAGGATCATGATGGGCCAAAAACTGATGATATGATGGGTATGTGCCTAACGACCCTTTTTTTTACCCAAAATTTTATGAAATGAAAATGGTTTTCAAAGGAGATTCTCAGCTTTCCACCAATATAAATTATTCTTTACTTTGAATTTAATAAATAATTATTATTTATTTTCTATTTGAATTATGACTAAAGTCATTGATAGGGTGAATGAAAAACATCTATAGCTTTCAAACAATATCACATATTTTGAATCTAAAACATGTGTCACATTCTATGCTTTGAATACTATAGGATAAAAAAAAAAAAAATTGAATTTCATGAAGTTTTTACCAAGTTAAGGTGGTTAGAAATGCAATTTTTTTATATTTTTTAAAATTTGTAATAAAAAATTCATAATTAATTATTTACTTGGAAAA
>VDFB02281492.1:596496582-596558154 GCA_007258455.2 Sequoia sempervirens
TCAAATAGAAAATGAATACTAATAATTTATTAAATTAAAAGTAAAGCATAATTTATATTGGTGGAAATCTGAGAATCTCCTTTAAAAACCCTTTTTGTTTCATCAATTTTGGTTTAAAAAAAGTCATTAGCCACTTTTTGGCCCATCATGATCCTGCACATACCCTAAGAAAAGATAGAACATGGAGATGAACAAATTATCCATTCAATAGTTTTTGTAGAAGAGCTTGATGATTCCATAAGGGAAGATATAATAATTACTTTGGATAGCCTTATGTTGGAAGCTTGGAGTCACAAGAATGAATGTATTGAGGTTTTTTAACCATACCTCTAATGGGAAAGATGGATGAACATGTTTATTGCAACCCAAGGTATGATTTGATTTATCCTAATGTCTCCACAAGATTTCTATCATTTTGGGAAATATTATAATGATGAAGATAGGAACAAGGATGTGATTTTCAACATAGATAATATGAGTTAGAGTGCCCCACCTTTTATGAAGATGGAGCACAAGTTAGGGTTTAGGACCTAGACCTATTTCGCTCAAGTTTCATTCAAGGAAACCTTAGAGATCTCAATCTGAAGGTAGAAAGGGGGAAATAGATCTTTCAATAAGGTATCTTATGGTTTTATTAGAGGCTAAAAAGGGGTTCACCACCAAGCTAGGGCTTGGAAAGATAAGAAATGTAAATAAAATGCAAAGTACCATGCAAAACCTAACTAAATGACCTAGGAAATGAAACTTAAAAATTAGGATAACAAACTAAGAATAAACAAAGGTGCACCTGGAAGAATCATGAAGTCAAAAAAAGCTCCAAAACACTAAAAACCTATTGTTTAGTGCCCAATGGGACTCATATTCAATTTTGGGCGATTTAGTCCCAGACTAGGGTTTCTATGCCAAAACTGGAATCTCACAGTGGTTGGTCTGGATTCACTGAAATCTAGAAAATGTGTTGTACTAGGACTCATATGACACAAGTGGTGTATTGATCCCACTCTTCCTTTTTAAAGGGTCAAGACCTGAATCTACTCTCCTATCTCTTCACTTCCTTCCAAGCTTTTCTTTTGGGTCTAAGACTCTAAATTAGGACCTATAGGTGTCTTTGCATGATCTTGCAATGCAAGTGACAAATTGACAATTTTCCTAAATCTTGCAACTTTTTCTTCAAAGGATATTTAAGCTCCAAGAAACCTAGATGTAAAATCACACATGTAAAGAGAGAAAAACTTGTTGATTGTTAGGAAATAGGGGTTTTCCTTGGTCAAACCCCATTTAGGTAAATAAACCTTGTGATGAAACAATGAAATATGAACATGAAACATGAAATATGAAACATGATTGTTCAATGATACCTTGAATGATGTCTTGAGGTGTAAATTAGCAATATAACATGAAGTGGCCATGTAGAATGTAGATCTTCATCTTGATATTGAATTGGATATGAAATAATTCTTGCAAATGGATATTCAATGCTACATCAAAAAACTAGCTCAACAACATGATTGATGCATTATGATCTTGACACAATGATGGATCTTGAATTGCTGCAACAAATAATGAAGAATCTTGCCCTTGAATTCCTTAAAAATGCTCTTGTAAACTCTCTTGAGACTCTTGTGAAGTCTTGGAATGCTTAACTATTGATAACTTATGTTGATATCATGAAGCCTTAATTAAATAATGATTTGAGACCTTTTTTATATATGGAATCCATCTAACTTACCATTTATTAGATCCAAGAAATTGGCATTCATGAAATTTAAATTCAAAACCCTGATTTCTCACTCAAAATCCTAAAAAATGGGCCAAATGGGACTCATATGCCACTTGTGGCATATAGGTCCCACCTAGAGGGGACTCATATGCCCAAGGTGGCATATGGGTCCTACCAATCCTTTTCGATTGGAGTCCAAAGGTCAAGGAGTTGGAAAATTAAGTGTATTTGATGTTTATGTCACGGTTCTGGTTAAAATAAGCCCTAGAATGCATAATATAGGGTCTTAGGGCCTATTAATGATGATATAAAGTTCATAAATGAAAGAGGGCCCAAATCTTAATGTGAAAGTATAAATAAATATACTTTAGAACATTAAATTAATAAAAAATTAGGTCTATTTAGCTTAAAAGAGCCCTAAATCTAATGTGAATGTGGAAAACACATTACAACAATACATCAAGGAAAAATTAGGTCCATTTTAATGTTAATAATTCCCATATTAAGTGTAAAAATATAGATGGATACATTTTTCTACACTATATTTAGCCCCCACTTTAGTGAGAGGAGGAACTTGCTTCAAACTCACACTAAAGTAGACATTCAAGAGGGGTCTCCATGTACTGACGTGGATGGTAGAGGATGACTAAGATAAAGGGGGTGTTCAGGACCCCAAGTTCCAAGATCCTATGTCAAACCTGTTGGAGTTAAAAATGACACTGAGAGGGGGGGGTGAATCAGTGACTTAACAAATTTGACCAATTTTAAAAAATTCAAAAACATAGCTTAGATTTGATCTCAATATTACTCTGATTAACGCATTCATGAGTTGAATGTGATCACTCATAATCAGAATTGAGAAAATTAATAATCCCAATAGTGAACTGAAACAACAACAACACAGTAAAGCTGTGAGAACAGAGAAGAACAAAGAGACACAAAAATTTGCCGAGTGGAAACCCCTCCTGGGGTATAAAAACCACTCTCAAAATTCCTTCCAGGCTTAATCTCTTAATCAACTATTCACAATTCCTTATTGGCTGATTTTTGAGCACCCACTCAAGGAGCACCAACCCCTTGTTTAGAGATATCTATCTCAAGGAGTACCAACCCCTCAAATTATGATATGAACAACAATAATAAGTCAAAGGATTTCTCTATTTTTAGTTAAGCACATATTTTTCTATTTTCTCATCTACATAATACCTTAAAGATTCAATAGTTGAATCCCTAAAATACTTCATAGAGAAGAAATTTACAATCTCTGTGTCTTGTTATTCAGATTTTGTTGTAGAGTTTTTTCCATACATTTTCATACAGTCAAGGAATGATAATCTCAAAATTACAACAGCAACAAAAAAGAGTTTTCTGCTTCTATTTATACATCTACCAGATAGGTAATTGTCTTCAAGAGTAACGACAGAACAACCAAACAAAACAAGAGCCATTTCACCCAGCTCAGAGCCGTCCTCAACAAGTCTAAAACTTATGAGATCATTTCTCTGCATAAAAAGAACAACTGCCCACCACAGAAAATCATAACGTCTAATGTATGAAAGACAATACTCAGTTAGGGCATCATTTGTCATATTAGTAACAGAGATATAGAGAGCAGCTAAAGAAAATGGTGATTATAAACTAGCGTGAAACGCATAAAAAAAAATACCAGACAAATCTGTAACTCCCATGGCTCCATCAACCACTGTCGAGCTTCTAGCAAGAAATGCACCAAATAAACCTTCCATAAACCATTGTAAAAGTTGTTACAGCCAGCAACAACAGAGACTAAAACATTCATGATGGTAGCTAGGCCAGGGTTTGATACCTAGCTAAAAGAATAAACTCAAAAAGTTTACCCTATTCCTTTTTATTTCCATCGATGACACGTTATGCTGAAGGCAACTTTAATGTCACAAGACAACCTTATGTTTGTCACTTTTGCCAAGACCCATCAGAGTTGGAAGAAGTCATAACGAATACATAATGTCATGCCAAGAGCTCATAACATCCTTCTGGTCAATGAGACAAAAAGGTTCTCACTGAAATGAAACCATCATTCGCTATCGCTATAGCTTTTGATATTGGAGAGACATCATATAGATCAACTTTGTTATACCAAAATTCATTCATTTGACTTTGTGGACAAGACACACCATCCTTGCCATGACCTCACATCGATGAAAGAATCTCACTGAAAGGACTTTTCAATTCATGAGTCCCTATAACCTACAACCTTCGGGGAGACCTCTAGAAGAATACTCTATCACACCGAAAAAGCTTTATCCACTGAGTCGCTAAAACAATGCCAATCTCTCACTGAACACACTTCATAAGACTTAGTCGGCAAGACCAAAGAGTTTGCTATTACATTCCACCGAAGCAAAACTCTTGTCGATACGCATCCATCCACCACTAGTTGGTTTGACATTGCATAATCGTTATAACCTCATGCCGAAGCCTTAAGCTCTTGCCGATGAGTTTACATTTAATCTCTAATTGGTGTGACATACCAATATTACTGAGACCACATATCGACGGAATAATGTATGCCGATAGAGATCACTTTCAGCCGCTGAAACAAAAGACAAGTCTTGCCAAAATAATATTTCTTGTGTTGGTCACCAAGACACAAAACACTTGATAAAACAACATGCCGATAGGAATTTCTTATGCTGATGAACCACCTTATGAGTTAGTCATTGAGACCCAACTCATTTGGTAAGACCTCCCAGCGGTGAACACAACTCATTTTGATCGACCTTTCCATTATCGCCAAGACAATGGGAACATCACATTGAAAGCAGCTTGTATGTTAAAATTAAATCGATATGACATCAGAAATGTCTTGCTGATAGGCAACACAGACATTTGAAAGTGGATAGAGGAGACCCTGCCATACTCATGCTGATATGTGTAAGCCCGAATGAGAAACAACCAATACCTGTGATATGCAAAAAGAACCATCCTGACAAAGAAACCATCTTTCAAACTCTGTCAGTCAAAGAGATAGCGTTCATAACTTGAACTAGAATTCTCATCACCATGAAATTGAAACATAACAAATAACTTTCTGTAATAGCCAAGAGACATCAAAGAAGTGCCATATTAAATCATAAGGATAAGAGATTTTGTCATCATGGACAAACCATAAACACAACTAAAATCCAACAAACTCCCCCTTTGTCCTTGATGGAAAAATACAAATGACTCTCCCCCTTTTTTCCTCAATGACAAAGAATAGAAGAGAAGAATGTGCATTGCCATGAAACACAACTGAGAAGCCAGCCAAAATACCATGAGAAACAGCTACAGAAAGAGTAATAGTGCAGCAACCAAGATTGTAGGAGAGCTTTAAGTGAATCAAAATAGATAACATGCTCCCCCTAAGTCGAAGCTTAGAGATTTAGTGAAGTAACAATTGAGAGATAACTCCCAATCGAAGTATCAGCCTTTCATATAACTCTTTTGCTAAGGGCTTAGTAAAAATATCAGCCACTTAATCTTGAGATCCAACAAACTGTAAGAAAACTTCATTAGCCAAAACCTTTTCTCGAATAAAGTGAAACTTGATAGCAATATGTTTAGTGCGAGAGTGCATAACAGGATTTTTTGAAATATTTATCGCACTAGTGTTATCACAAAGAATGCAAACAGGTTTAGAAACATCAATACCCATATCTGAAAGAGTCTAACTCATCCACAGTACTTGAGTACATCATGAAGTAGCAGCAATGTATTCTACTTCAATAGTAGAGAGAGAAACAAATACTTGTTTCTTGTTGTGCCATGCCACTAAACGATCACCAAGAAAGAATGCAACACCACTAGTGCTTTTCCTATCATCCAAACAACCAACCCAGTCAATATTAGTATAAGCAATCAAAAAGAAATCATTGCTTCTAGGATACCAAATACCATAATCAAGAGTGCCCTGAATGTATTTAAAAATCCTTTTAGCAGCAGTGACATGGGATTCTTTAGGTGATGCCTAAAACCATGCAACCGTGCAAACTTCCTACATAATGTTAGGTCTAGAGGTAGTTAAATATAAAAGACTATCGATTATTGATCTATATTCAGTTTGATTTGTATCAAGAGAATCATCAATCTTAGTAAGTTTGCATCCATTAATCATTGGAGTGCTAACTGGATGGCATTCATCTATCTGAAATTTCTTAAGCATCTCTCTAGCATACTTGGTTTGAGAAAGAAATATTTCATTCTCACATTGAGAGATTTGAAGACTCAAAAAGAAATTTAATTCTCCTAACATTGACATTTCAAACTCAGATTCCATTATCTGAGAGAACTTTTTACTCAGAGTAACATTATTGCAGCCAAAGATAGTGTCATCAACATAAATTTCAACAAACAAAATATCATAACCTTTAATTTTAACATAAAGATTACTATCTACACCTCCTCTAACAAAGCCATTAGAAATTAAATGACTGTCCAACCTAGAGTACCAAGCTCTAGGTGCTTGTTTTAAGCCATAGAGAGCCTTTTTCAACCTGTAAACATGGTTAGGATTATCTTTGCATATAAATCCTTCAGGCTATTCAACATAGACCTCTTCATCTAAATAGCCATTCAAAAAAGTAGTTTTGACATCCATTTGATAAATAGTGAAGTTTTTGTAAACATAATAAGCCAATAATATTCTGATAGATTCTAGTCTAGCAACAGGTGCAAAGGTTTCACCAAAATCAATACCTTCTTGTTGAGCATAGCCTTTGCAGACAAATCTTACTTTTTTGTGAATAACATTACCATTTTCATCAACCTTGTTTCTGTATATCCATTTTCCTCTAATGACATTCTTGTCATATGGTCTTGGGACTAACTCCCAAGTCTAATTTTTCTCAATCTGATCAAATTCTTCCTACATAGCATTAAGCCAACATGAGTCTGTGAAAGCTTCATTAAAATTTTTAGGCTCAGACTGAGTAACTAGACAGAAAGCTATTTGTGCCTTTTCATCATATTTTGTAGTCTTTCTTCAAGTTTTAACTCCTACATTTTTATCCCCAATAATCCGATCTTTGGGGTGATATATAGCTAGCGTTTTCAAAGGAGCTTTTGATGCAACCTTTTTAGGACTTTATTTTTCATTTTTGGGGCTAGTTGATTCAGCAACATACTTTGTTGTTTCAGCTCCTTCTGAAATTATTTCAAATTGAAGTTCTTCTTCCTCATTATCCTGCAAAGATTCAGCAATCAAATGTGGTCTTTCATCAAATTTTACATTAACAACTTCAACAATCTTATTAAGCCTTTTGTTAAGGAATTTATAAGCTTTGTTGTGAGTTGAGTATCCCAAAAAGATACCCTCATCACTCTTTGATTGAAATCTCCCAAGGTTATCATCATCTTTCTTGATAAAACACTTACTTCCAAAAATTTTAAAGTATTTGACAGAGGCAGTTTTTCCATACCAAAGTTCATAAGGGGTGTGTTTAGATTTCACCCTAAGCTGCACTCTATTCAAAATGTATACAGCTGTCTGAACAGCTTCTTTCCAATACATATCAAACAACTTAGCTTCATCTAGCATGGTTCTAGCCATTTCTTTTACAGTTCTATTTTTTACGTTCAACAACCCCATTTTGTTGAGGTGTTTTAGTTGCAGCATACTGCCTTTTAATACCGTGTTGTTCATAGTAACCAATAAACTCTTGAGAGGTGAACTCACCTCCTTTGCCTGATCGAAGGCATTTGAGTTTCAGATCAGATTCCTTTTCAACCATTTTATGAAAGATTTTGAACCTTTCAAAGGCTTCTGATTTGTGCTTAAGAAATGTGACCCAAACCATTCTAGTATAATCATCCACAAACAACATAAAGTACCTTTCACCATTAATAGACCTTGTGTTGGTTGGTCCACATAAATTAGTATGCACAAGCTGTAAAGGTTTTGAAGAAGAATGTTCTTTTGTCTTGAAGCCGATTTTAGTTTGTTTACCACTTAAACATTCTTTGCACACATAGTTTTTTGGCTTGCTATGAACTGGTAGACCTCTAAAATTCTGATTTTTACTAATTCTAACCAGATTTTCAAAGTTAATATGTCCTAATCTTTTATGCCATAACTAGTTCTCTTCAATTTGGCCCATTAGACACATACCTTGATTATTGTCATTGCATGATGAGTCAAGAAGATTGTACACATTTCCTTTTGTCCTCCTTCTAGCTACAATAGCCTTTCCAAGCGTGTTCTTAATCTCACATCCTTGAGAAGTGAAAAGAACATGATAACCACTATCACAGATTTGACTAACACTTAGAAGATTGTGCTTAAGACCTTCCACATAGTACACATTATAGATAGGAGTGTCTTCATTCAGTAGAAGTGAACCTCTACCTTTAATTTGAATACCAGAGTTATCACCAAACTTAACATATCCGCCTACATAATCTTCAAGATTTATAAACTTATCCTTGTCACTAGTCATATGGTTAGAACATCCACTATCTAGGACCCATAAGTCCTTTTTCTTGGAATGAAAAGAAGTTTGAACCAACATAGTTTGTTCAATGTTGTTAACAGTCTTAGGTTTCCAAACCTTTTTAATTTTCTACTGTTTCGATTGCAGATTAGTTTTGCATTGTTTGACAGAGTGTCCCAAAGTATTGCATTTAAAACATCTGATATGTCTAACAAAACCATAGTGTTGCCTAAGACCAAACCTGGGTATTCTAGGATTCATAAGCCTACAAGTGCTCACCTTATGGCCAAATTTGTTGCAGAAAAAACAATAACCATAGAAGAAAGGATTGACTCTGTATGAAGGTCTATTACCTCTTAAAGACTGAACATGATCCTTACCAAATTTTGAGTGATTTGAACCTGAACCTTTGACTTCAGAAGAGGGGTTTTGTTTTGCATGGTCAATTGAGCATTCACCCTTTTCAAAACCACCACCAGTTTTATCTTTATACATCTTTTGCTTGCTGAGCATCTCATTCAGTTTTAGAGTGCTTTCATATATTTCAATTTTCTTCCTAAGACAGACTACTTGTTCCAGTTTTTGAATTTCTTGATCTTTGCAACTTACAGTCTCTCAAAGATAGTCTTCAACTCTTTTAGCTTCTTCAAGCCGAGTTTTCAGAGAGACCATTTCTTGATCTGGTTTATGTTCTTGAGCAAGAACTTATTTTTTGAGTTTTCTCACCTCTTGTAAAGCACATTTCAGCTCACTTTCAAGATCTACTTCACCTTCTTCAACATCAATAGTGTTTGAATCATTTTACTGAGTAATTTCAGCCATGAACAAGGTTTCATCTTCTTCAGTTGATGAATCTTCAGACTCAATATCAGATTCATCCTTACTAAACAGACTTTTCTTCTTTTTGAAATTGAAGTTTCGTTTAGGTTTGAAGACCTTCTTAGGTTGTTTTTCAGTTGTCTTGTTGTCACAAATTTGATCATCATAGGGACACTTTGCAGAAAAGTGACCTATTTTGCCACAGTTAAAACATTTAAAGGGAATTTTTCCCTTATATTTTCCTAATCCCTTTTTAAATCTTCTAACAAAATGGGATTCCTTAGAATCTGACAACTTTGATTCACTGAATTCGACTTTTTCTTTCTTTTCAAAGTTAAAGGTAGTTTCTTTTCCTATTGAATTGTTTTTGCTAGTTCTCATTTCATAGGCAGTAAGTATTCCTTGCAGGTTGTCTAAGGTAAGCTGATCAAAGTGTTTCTTTTCTTCTAGGGATGAAACCTTAGATTCAAATTTGGATGGTAAGGTTCTAACTACCTTTGTGACCACATCAAATTAATTAACATCTTGACCTAGACCTTTCATTGCATTGACAACTTCATCAATTCTTAGGAAATATTCAGCCAATTTTTCATCATCCTTCATTTTCAACTCCTCAAACTGATGTTTGAGTGTAATGATTTTTGATAGTTTGACTTTCTCATTTCCTTGATATATAGTTTCAAGTTTTTCCAAGATATCATGAGAAAATTTGCAATGCATGACTTTAATGAACACATCTTTAGTTAACCCACACAAGATGGCATGCTTAGCTCTGGCATTTGTTGCATACCTCTTTTTTTCAGCAAGATTAGTGGGAATAGAGGCTGGTACATTGTAAGCATTTATAACCATGCTCCAAACATCAACATCAAAAGAAATAAGAAAAGTTTCCATTATGAATTTCCAAAACACATAATATGTTCCATCAAATAACGAAGCTCTGGTTACTGAGGCACTGTCCTCAGAATGTGCCATTAAAAACAAACTACAACACCAAGATCAATCCAAGGTGATTAAAACCTATCAGAGGACCCTACGCTCTGATACCAATTGTTGGAGTTAAAAATGACACTGAGAGGGGGGTGAATGAGTGACTTAACAAATTTGACCAATTTTAAAAAATTCAAAAACATAGCTTAGATTTGATCTCAATATTACTCTGATTAATGCATTCATGAGTTGAATGTGATCATTCATAATCAAAATTGAGAAAAGTAATAATCCCAACAGTGAACTGAAACAACAACAACACAGTAAAGCTATGAGAACACAAAAGAACAAAGAGACACAAAAATTTTCTGAGTGGAAAACCCTCCTGGGGTATAAAAACCACTCCCAAAATGCCTTCCAGACTTAATCTCTTAATCAACTATTCACAATGCCTTATAGGCTAATTTTTGAGCACCCAGTCAAGGAGCACCAACCCCTCATTTAGAGATAACTATCTCAAGGAGTACCAACCCCTCAAATTATGATATGAACAACAATAATAACTTAGAGGATTTCTCTTTTTTCAGTTAAGCACATATTTCTTTGTTTTCTCATCTACAGAATACCTTAAAGATTCAATAGTTGAATCCCTAAAATACTTCATAGAGAAGAAATTTACAATCTCTACATCTTGTTATTCAGATTTTGTTGCAAAGTTTTTTCCATACATTTTCATACAGTCAAGGAATGATAATCTCAAAATTACAACAACAACAGAAAAGAGTTTTCTGATTCTATTTATACATCTACTAGATAGGTAACGGTCTTCAGGAATAACGACAGAACAACCAAACAAAACAAAAGCCATTTCACCCAGCTCAGAGCCATCCTCAACAAGTCTGAAACTTATGAGATCATTTCTCTGCATAAAAAGCACAACTGCCCACCACAGAAAATCGTAACCTCTAATGGATGAAAGACAATACTCAGTCAGGGCATCATTTATCATATTAGTAATAGAGATACATAAAGTAGTTAAAGAAAATGGTGATTATAAACCAACATGAAATGCATAAATAGAAATACCAAAAAAATCTATAACTCCCATGGCTCCATCAACCACTGTCAAGCGTCCAGCCAGAAATACACCAAATAAACCTTCAATAAACCTCTGTAAAATTAATTACAACCAGCAACAACAGAGACTAAAACATTCATGATGGCTACTAGGCCAGGGTTCGATACCTAGCTAAAAGAATAAACTCAAAAAGTTCACTATTCCTTTTTATTTCCATCGATGACACGTTATGCCGAAGGAAACTTTAATGTCGCAAGACAACCTTATGTTTGTCACTTTCGCCAAGACCCATCAGAGTTGGGAGAAGTCATAATGAATACATAATGTCACGCCAAGAGCTCATAACATCCTTCAGGTCGATGAGACAAAAAGGTTCTCTCACCCAAATGAAACCATCATTCGCTATCGCTATAGCTTTTGATATCGAAGAGACATCATATAGATCAACTTTGTTATACCGAAAGTCATTCATTTGACTTTGTTGACAAGACACACCATCCTTTCCATGACCTCACATCAATGAAAGAGCCTCACCGAAAAGACTTTTCAATTCATATGAGTTGCTATAGCCTACAACGTTCGAGGAGACCTCTCGGAGAATACTCTGTCACACCAAAAAATCCTTATCCACTGAGTCGTTGAGACAATGCCAATCTCTCGCCGAATGCACTTCATAAGACTTAGTTGGCAAGAAAAAAGAGTTCACTATTACATTCCACCAAAGAAAAACTCTTGCTAATACGCATCCATCCACCACTGGTCGGTGTGACATTGCATAATTGTTATAACCTCATGCCGAAGCCTTAAGCTCTTGTCAATGAGTTTCCATTTAATCTCTGATCGGTGTGACATACCAATATTGCTGAGACCACATATTGATGGAATAACATATGCCGATAGTGATCACTTTCAGTCACCGAAACAAAAGACAAGTCTTTCCAAAATAATCTTTCTTGTGTCAGTCACCAAGACACAAAACACTTGATGAAACAACATGCCGATAGGAATTTCTTATGTCGATGAACCACCTTATGAGTTATTTATTGAGACCCAACTCATTTGGTAAGACCTCATAGTGGTGAACACAACTGATGTCGATAGACCTTTCCACTGTCGCGAAGACAACGGGAACATCACACTGAAAGTAGCATGTATGTTAAATTCAATCGATATGACATCAAAAATGTCTTACCGATAGGCAACACAGACATTTGAAAGTGGATCGGGGAGACCCTTCCATACTCATGCCGATATGTGTAAGCCCGAATGAGAAACAACCAATACCTGTGATATGCAAAAAGAACCATCCTGACAAAGAAACCATCTTTCAAACTATGTCAGTCAAAGACATAGCATTCATAACTTGAACTAGAATTCTCATCACCATGAAATTGAAACATAACAAATAACTTTCTGTAATAGCCAAGATACATCAAAGAAGTTCCATAATAAATCATAAGGATCAGAGATTTTTTCACCAAGGACAAACCATAAACAGAACTGAGATCCAACAAAATCAACATAAGCACAAAGGGACACACACAAGGTGTATGATATGCAAGAAAAAAAGATACAAAAACATACAATGTTAAAGACATAAAGATGAAAGAAAAAGAAAGAAAAGAAAAAGTAGATCAACCTTCGACTGTTTGTCTCGAACATTGTGGATTAGATCTAAGCCATTTGCATGTTCACTTTGAGGTAATGGAACTTTAGGCTGTCTATTGGGTGAGTATCCAAAAAGGGTGGCTTACAAGTGGAACACCATGTCCACTATGCAAACCAAATGCTTGCTCAAAAGGGCTAGTGGAACCTCAGGCCATCCACTAGGTGAGCCCTCAGAGAGGTGAGACACATACACATGCAGCCAATATGCGCTCACACACACAAACAAGTCACTATGGGAAATTCATGCCTAACTTCAACTCCCATATGTACAACCGTACCAAAGCTATACCTCCTGATAACTTTGATAAGGTGCAACAAAACAATGAACTTTGAGCTCCATGAGGCAAGCAAAGCTCTATATGTTTGAAACTCATGAACTAACAAGATGGCTCCATAGGCATGCAAAGTCTAATATGCAAGGTGGCCATATAATGGATAGTGTAAATTCAAAATAGTGTGAGTACATTCAAAGGGATTTTTCTTGGTTCATGTAAGGTCTCTTCTTAGGGAACATTGTGCCTAATGTCTCTAAGAGAGGACAAGTCAAATATATATCACATTCTTAGAGGAAATCAAACCCAATGATACCACAAAGAAAAGGATGCATTACAAGAATAAAGAAAATTGTAGAGTGAAACATGAGTGTCAATGTATGCCCCCACTTTATAGTGGTTTCTAACACCATTGCTGTGAGTAATTGCTTTAAAGAAGAATAAGATATGAGAGGTTAGTCAAAAAACACTATGCAAAGTCATATTTTTTTGAATGAAACTGCATCATGGATAGGGGTTGCCCCTAGAGCTCGGTACGCCACATGCAATCCAACATAATGCATTTCATCCACATCCCAATATTGTTATTATATATACATGAAAGGTGGTCAACTATCCAAAAGAGATAGGGACAAGTTACATACGAAGACAAGGCTTCCCTCACTTAGTGCAAGACAAGGATGAGCCAAGGTGATCAATGAGAAACATGCTAGAGTGAAAATCAATATTAATTAGAGGAATTAGGTGCCTCAACATAAGGAAGGGCACTACACTCCTTAATATGTTGGATTTTATTACTCAAATCCTTACATTCATTGGTAGAATGACCATGAACTCTATGATATGCACAAAATGAACTCTTTTAGTAAAATTTCTTTTGTGTTCTTGGTGGGAAAGATATCAAATGATCTTGGAGGATTCTTGACAAGATACTCTAATGATTTTTATTTTGCAACAAAGATATCTCTTGCTTAGTACAAGATGTCATACTTACACAAGAATCTTTATATTGTGATATTTTGTATTGTCCTTTATAGGAGGGTGTAAAATCTATCGAATTGAAATAATTAGTGTTTTGTGTGATGGAATTGATATTACACGAAGGTTTCTTTGTTTCTTTTGTTTCTTTTGAAGGGCCATACTCAAGACTACTAGTTTTTATTAGTTTAGGATGAACTAATGTTAAATTTGGCTTAGAAGAATCTTTTGTAAGAGTGTCGATATTAAGTGAAGGATTTCTTGTTTCTTTTGAAGGACACTAACCAAGACAACTAGTCTTTTCTTGCATGTTAGGCTATATACGGACATGGATACCTTGTTCTCTAGTACCACACCCTTTTCCACTGTATCCAAGTTGTTTCATGAGTTCGTAAATTCTTCCATAAATATTTTTCATTTCTTTTGGATTTAGTGGTTGTTGATAGTCTATCTCATCATTTTATTTCATATAATTTTCTTCTTCTTCTAAAGTGGTTGAGGTGGATGATTTCAAAGGGTCTTTCAAATTTTGTGTTGATATTACCACTTTTTCTTTTCCCTTATCTGAATCTTTTGTTATGATCTTGTATTCTCCCATTATGATATGAAATCTAAGGAAACCCAATCATCTTCTACTAGCTTAATGACTTCTTAAATATGCTTTTCTTTGTATTTCTCTTGCATGGGTTCTACTTGTATAGTTGGTTCCAATTTGTTTAAAGGATTTTCCTTATTTTTTCTCAATGTTGAAAAAAATATTTGGTTCAAGGTCAACTTGGAGTGTGTACACTTTGTTGTTGTAGACATACTTCATTACATGATGAAGAGTAGAAGGTGCCCCATTCATTGCATGAATCCATGGTGTTCCTAAAAGAATATTATATGAAATATCATGAGGCATAACATGGATCAGTGTTAATATTGTGGCCTTTCTAGCTGTAATAGGTAAAGTGCTTATAGTAAGCAGTTGTTTTCCTACATTGTGAAGTCCCTTAATAGATAAAGATTCATTTTGAATTTTTTATTTATCCACGTAAATTCTATCCAAAAGGGTCATGCTACACACATTAACAATAGATTCATTGTCAATGAGGGTTCTTTTTATTCCCAGCCTCTTATAGATAGCTAGTATCATGAAAGCATCATTTTATTTTTGTACTTCCAAAGGAGGGAGCTCACTTTGGTGGAAAATAATGCCAATATCCATTTCTTGAATCATGAATACTATGTCACTCAGCTACACATTAGGAGGGGTATTAAATTGTTGTAAAGAACTTTGAATCATGTTGTGATAAGGAGGGGAGGCTTGAATAAGGTTCCATAAGGATATCTTAGCAGGAGTATTCTTAAGTTGTTCAACAAGATCATACTCCTTTCCACTTTATGAAGGAAAATGAGGAGGTCCTAGTAAGATAGGTTGAGGTAATAGGAGGGATGTTGAAGGTTTTTTTCTTGGTTGTGGATTGTTTCTAGTGTTATATGTATGAGCAACAGTATTATAACTTAGCTATTGCAAAACCTTATTCTTAGGTGGGTAAAGGATAAGTTCAGGTTTTTTTGAGTTTTTGGTCATTATGAGGGTGGGTAAAGAATTAGAGGATTCTTAGCATGCCCCATAGGGTATTTAGGAGGTCCAATAGTTAAGGGAGATCTAATAGACACTTGTGCATTAAAAACACCTCGGCAGATTCAGTTTGATGTCTTTCTAATGAAGGGGAATCTAGTGCCATCTTTTCACCATAATCTAAGGAAGTTGAAATGTTGTCATTTTCTTGCACCGTGATGCCTTCCCTAATAGGAGAGTTTTTAGGAGAGCTACAAACTAGATTTTCATGAAATTTAGAGATTCATTCTTCTAAAATGACTTCATGGCAAGTAAGGGAGTTATCAATGGTTTGATTTTCTTGTTCAATAAGGTTTTCCCTAGGGGAAGAGAGGCAACTAAGATTATCATGACATTCATCAATTTTATTTTCCTACATCAAAGTATATTCTTCAAAACTAAGAGAGTTACTAGGAGAAGAACAAATATGATTGTCATGATTGTCCATAATTTCATGCCTTTGTCCCATAATATCTTTCAAATAGTATACGTACGTAGGGGAAGAAACATAAAGAGGATTGTCATAGATATTAAAGATTCAATTATCTAACACCAACATATCCTCATTATTTAAAATATTTTCACAAGAGGGGAAGATGTTGGGACATGAATGTAGACTCGTTGAAGTGTTATGTAGGTAGGTTTAAATGGTCTCTTGTTGTGTTATATGATTTTCATGACTACCTATTGTTTTGTCCTCTTGTTTAGTAAATTATTGCCTAATAGGAGAGGTAAGAGGAGAGAAAAAGTTTGGGCTCTCAAAAATCTCATCGATTGGTTCTTCTAACACCGAAATATCTTCTTCACAACTAGGAGATATATTAGGAGAAGAATGAATATGATTTTTATGATTACCCAAGCTTGTATTCTCTTTCTCTAGAATGTTCTCACAAGAAAAAAGTGAAAGGAAATTAGTTAGAGTGATGTTTAGAAAGGTTTATATGATCTCATTCTCTTGTGCCAAAATATCTTCCCAAGGGGGAGGAAGAGAAGGAAAAACACGATTCGCATGATTCTTAATGATTGTATCTTCTATCACAATTAAGATACCTTCATCACTAATAGGAGAGAAATCAAGAGAAGAACAATTATGATCATCATGGTTATCTATGCTTTTATCCTCTTCTATTACATCTTTTTGAAAAATGGGAGAGATAGCAAGGGGTATGGTTTTAAGGAAAGCATCAAAATTTTCACTTTCTTGCACTAAGAGACTCTCATAACTAGGAAATGTATTGAATGAATGACTTCAATGCTTATTTACTAACTTTTTCTTTGCAAACTTGGAAAAGATGGATACTAAAAATTGTAAAAAGTAATCTATATAAACTCAAAATGGAAAGAGACTTTATATGCAACACAATGACCTAGAATGAAATGTGCAAATGCAGTTTTTAGGTTCTAAACAAGGTAATTTGTTGATTACACTATGCAACAATCTAAAAATAAAGTGTTGTAAATGAAATTTTTAAATTAAGTAATGCATGAAATGAATTGATTTAAGTTAGATCTAATGAAATGCATGTAACAAAAACTAAGAAAATTGAAACAACTATCTAATGACAACAAACATAAGTACAAAAATGATGTTTTAATGTTGTAAAAAGCAGTTTTAGGGCTGATCTGGGACTAATTTGTATAGAGGGGCATATGAGTCCCATGCAGTGTTCTTTAGGGGTCCAAATAGTGAATATAAGTCACCACAAAATACCTACAAACTACGCGAAACAACCTATACTAGGACTAAATCACCTAGAGGGGCATACGAGTCCTAGATTAGGGTTTTTGTTATGATTTTAACAAATTTTGAGTTGTTTGTAAGGTTTCTGACTTGTATGATGTTTGGACTATTTGCAATTGTAGAATTTTAGTGAAATTGAATGATCTATGATGCAAAAATTAAACCTATATGCACTTTCACTAATGCAAGATTACAAAACCCTAGATGCAAATTAATTAATACAAAGCCTAATGCAAAGTTAATGCAATCTAGATCTAGGACTTTGATGCACTCCAAATTAGAAAATAAGGTGTTCTATAGGCTAGGTTCACATCGGGTTCACCAAAATTAAGTGACGAAAATAGGATGCCCCACCTTTTGGGGAGATGGAGCATGAGGTAGGGTTTAGGACCTAGACCTATTTCCCTCAAGTTTCATTTAAGGAAACCTTAGAGATCTCAATTCGAAGGTAGAAAAGGAAAAAAAATATCTTGAAATAAGGTATCCTAGGGTTTGATAAGAGATTAAAATGGGGTTCATCACCAAGCTAGGGCTTAGAAAGAAAAGAAATGTAAATGGCATGCAAAGTACCATGCAAAACCTAACTAAATGACCAAGGAAATTAAACTAAAAATTAGGATAACAAACTAAGAATGAACAAAGGTGCACTTGGAAGAATGATGAGGTCAAAAAATAATCCAAAAACCCTAAAAACCTATTTTTTGGTGCCCACTGGGACTCATACACCAATCTGGGTGATTTAGTCCCAGACTAGGGTTTCTGTGACAAAAGTGGAATCTCACAGTGGTTGATCTGAATTCACTAAAATATGGAAAATGTGATGTACTGGGAATCATATGCCACAAGTGGTGTATTAGTCCCACTCTTCCTTTTTGGAGGGTCAAGACCTGAATCTAATCTCCTATCTCTACTCTTCCTTCCAAGCTTTGTTTTGGGGTCTAAAACTCTAAATCATGACTTGTAGGTGTCTTTCCATGATCTTGCAATGTAAGTGACAACTTGACAAATTTCCTCAATCTTGTACAATTGTCCTCAAAGGATCTTTAAGCTCCAAGAGACCTAGATCTACAATCAAACATGTAAAGAGAGAGAGAAAAACTTGTTTATTGTTAGGAAATAGGGGTTTTCCTTTGTCAAATCCCATTTAGGTAATTAAACCTTGTGATGAAACAATGAAATATGAACATGAAACATGAAAAATGTTACCTTGAATGATGTCTTGAGATGTAACTTAGTAATCTAACATGAATTTGAAATGTAAAATGTAGATATTGATCTTGAATTGGATATGAAACAACTCTTGCAAATGGATCTTCAATGCTATATCACAACACTAGCTCAACAACATGCTTGATGCATTATGATCTTGACATGATGATGGAACTTGAATTGCTGCAGCAAATGATGAAGAATCTTTCTCTTGAATGCCTTAGAAATGCTCTTATAAAATCACTTGATGCTTTTGTGAAGTCTTGGAATACTTAACTCTTGATAGATTATGTTGATATCATGAAGGCTTAGAGAAATAATGATTTTATGTTTTGTTTATATAGGCAATCCATCCAACTTATTGTTTATTAGATTGTAGAAGCTAACATTCATGAAATTTGAATTCAAAACCATGATTTTCCACTTAAATCCCTAAAAAGGGGGAAAATGGGACTCATGCGCCACTTGTGGTGTATAGGTTCCATTTGGATGGGACTCATACACCCAAGGAAGCATATGGGTCCCACCAAGAATTTTTGAGTGAAGGAAATATCAGGGAGTTGGAAAATTAAGTGTATTTGATGTCTATGTTAGGATTTTGATTGAAATAAGCCTCATGATGCATAGTATAGGGTCTTAGGGGCCTATTAATCAGGATATAAAGGCCATAAATTTAAGAGGGCTTAAAAATTAATGTGAAGGTGTAAATAAAGACACTTTACAACATTAAATTAAGGAAAAATTAGGTCTATTTAGCTTAAAAGGGACCTAAATCTAATGTGAATGTGGAAAACACATTAAAACACTAGATCAAGGCAACATTAGGTCCATTTTCATGTTAATCATTCCCAAATTAAGTGCAAAAATGTAGAGGGATACATTTTTCTACACTAGAATTTGTATATGGGATCCAAGTGATAGTCTATTCATATATGATACAAATCATATTTTTATATCTTTGACTTATTCATGCATAAGGGTATGGGACCTTGTTTTATTTTCTAGTGAATCAAAAAGGGTTGACATTCAAAATCATTTGAGGGATGAAATAATTGATCGGTTTGATACCATAGTCACAAACAAAATATCCATTCTATGTACATGGATAGATAAAGGGTTGATTAAAGGTTTGAACAAGGGTAAACACTTATATATTAAGGGTCTAGGAGCTTTAATGTTTTTGATATTGAATTTTTTTTGGGTGATAGACCTTTCACACTTATAAAGGATCCATATTCTTGGCATGCATTAGAATGCAATACTTGTGGCATTTGACAATTCTGTGGAGGTAAAAAAATCATGTTTTGTTGTTTACATTTTTAATTTCTCACATCAATGTGTACAAGAGTATATGGTAATATAGTAGAATTTAAGTGGGCATCAATTTTTTTTTTAAATAAGATTATGCAAGTTTTGATTTCCCTTGATGGACATTATCTAGATCTCTATTCACCAATTCACTAATTCTAAATCAGCAAAAGGGAGTTTCCAAATATATGCTTCTACGTTCATCCTTAAAGTGGATGATCCAACTTTCCATTGGCTAAAAACACTCTAAATTTTTCATATACTTTGATTTGGTAATATTATACTCTCATTCATCCATTTGTAGGAAGGATGTGAAGTACAAGATATTTCCCTACAATTTGATTTTGTAATTCATAGAAAATTTGGTGAGAAATTTTGATTTCACTAGTGATTGTAATATTTTTACTTCCAATAAGGGTTGGGAAGATGCTTTAAAAAGTGTGGATAGATATATTAATGTATATTAACAATAAGAGTCCTTTAATTATAAGACACGTTTTTGGGAGATTGTCATCAGAATCTTGACTCACATTTTTGGTGCTCAAAGGGATTTATCAAGAGGAGTGGGAAGAAGATGAAAAGGTAAATAATTCTCTACATGAAGCTAATATTTTAGATTTCCTAGATGGATCTACTATAGTCTGTGGTGTTGTAGGAAAGAGAATTAATTGGATCTCAATGAAAAAATGGGAACTTGAGGAACTTGATTACATGAAGTTCAAAGTTTCAGAGGATAGCTTGATAAGGTATGATAAAATATTTAAAATAATTATTTCTTTGAACATATTCAAACATCAATAAACTCCTAATATTCATGTGAAGGAGTACTTTGGATGGATGATTTCTTTGTTTTGGTATTATGAGTTTGATGAGCTACAAAAATGGGCATTTCAAAGGATGGTGATCATGTCTTTTTCAGAAAGATTGTTGTATGGAATTTTCTTATTTTTCATAGGGGTCAAAATATTTACCTCATGTTATATTTTTTTGAGGATACATTTTTCTCAATAATTTTGAACACAAGGAAATAGGGTACTCCCCCTGTTAGGAGATGAAACACATAAGGAGGGGTCCTCCTATTTCACTCTTAGTTCATTCAAGGAAAACCTAGAGATCTCAACCTAATTATCAAATTAGGAAAGGATATTGCCACAAGGTATCCTTGGGTGTGATTAAAAGGGAGTTCACCACTAAGAAAATGCTTAAAAAGAAGGAAATGCAAGTAATATGAAAATCTAGCTATGTAACCTATGAAATGAAACTCAAAATCAAACTAATAAACTGTGGATAAACAAAGAAATACTTGGAATATTGGAGATGCATGAAATAAGGTCTGTAATCTCAAAATTATGAATTTTGATGTGAACTGGGACTCATACACCAGATTTGGGTGATTTAGTCCCAGTTTAGGGTTTCAGGCTAAATCTAGAATATGTAATTGGTAAACCAAGATCTACAAGAAATGACTGAAAAGTGTTATAATGGGACTCATATGCCTAAGGTGGTGATTTAGTCCTAGTGTTAGGGTTTTTTCTAAAACTTTGGTATCCTCTATTGATCTTATGTAGCTTCTCTCTTGTTTGATCTCTAAGTCTGAAACTTTGAATTTTGGCCTATAGGTGACTTTTCATGAAGATGACAACTTCTTGACAACTTTGACAACTTTCTTCAATCATACAACCTTGTCTTCAAAGGATCTTCAAGCCTCAAAACACCTAGATCAAACTCTTGGAATAAAGGCTACAATATTGTATGAAAATGGCTAGCATGAATGTAGATCTTGACTCTTAATTTTATGTTATGAATCTTGACTTGAATTCTTGCTTCAATCATGAAAACCCACATCACAAATGTTAGCTCAAAAAAACTCATGATGCATAATGACTTTGACATGATGAATGAATCTTGAATATAGCTCCAAAATGCTTGATAATCCGTTCTTGAATGCTCTTGAATGATCTTGATCTCATAAACTTGCAAGGATACTTGCTCATAAATGTTGCTAGGAGAAATTATGTGAAATATCCTTGTATAAATATACTTGTTTATCCCAAATTTCTTGAAATTACAACACTACAAGCTGACATCGGATCTAGGAGAATAAAATCCCATCAAGAATTGAATTCAAAATAGGTCCAAGCTATTTAAGTGAGACTCATATGCCAGTTGGGGCGTATGAGTCACAATAGCCTAAGCTTGGGACACAAATAATTATTATTTCAAATTATTTAATATTTTGTCATTTTCCTCCTCTTTTAATTAAATTGTTACTTTAATTAAAAGTTAACCTTTTCCCTTTCTTCTATAATTAAATAATCATTTTTTATTTAACTATTCAATTTCCCTCCTAAATTAAATAATTTTATAATTATTTAGTTTTCTTCAACAAACTCTTTTTCTATGCCAACCTCTTTATCCATGTCATTCTTATCTCTTCACATCTCCATTAATTTCCACCTTTGATTAAATTATTATATAATTTAATCTCAACCATCTATCCTTAGCCAAGTCCTATCTTTGCCTTAATTTTCCCTAACCCTATTTCATACTACATCCTTCAATCTTGGCCATTGATTGTCATGTCATACTATCTTTTATTCCTATCCCTTAATTTGAAATTGGCTTTCTATAAAGAAGAGGCATCCCATCCCATTTTGATATCAACATCTTTTATGCTAATTTCATGCTCATTGAATCATGAGCAACCACATTCAAATCTTCAACAACTCCTCATAATAGATTCAATCTTTTGAGGTTTGCATGTATGTTGGTTTGATTTAAGCTATTTTTATACATATTTCTATTTTTACCCATTTTACATGCATATAGTTCTCCTCACATATCCAATGATATTTAATGAAGTTATCTAGTGAAACGAAGAAAAATAGGTTCACCATTAATAGGGTATCAATTATGAGCCTAATTTTCATTGTGTGTGTATTTCATTTAATTATGAGGGCCACAACATGCAAATAATAATTAGAAACTAACCCTAACTATTATAGAAACTATGAGGGGATTTTTTAGAGCTCAAAATGATGTGTACCTTGTAGAAAACTTGTTTTTAGGCCACAAAGGATTCACTTGCCTTTAGTGGTGAATGGGTCCCTATTAGGGTTCCAAAAACTAACTTCTAGGTTTTATTCCTCTCACTCTACACTCCTAGATCCCAAGTTTTAAGTACTTCATGCCTCACTAAGGACTCATTTTCCTTTAGTGGTGAATGGGTCCTTTTAGGGTTTTAGAAAACTATTTTCTCAGTATTGTACTACAATGTCTACACTCTCAAATCCTTGGTTGTTAGCTCCCAAAAAGCTGTAACAAATTTTGTAGCCTTGATTCCATGTTCTTTCACTATGAATGACAATTTGCAATTCAACAAATTTGACAATTTTGCTTCAAATTTCTTCTCCACTTGATCTTCAACTAGTAAATCTACAAACATGCATTCAAGGGAAGAAAAACTTGTTGATTATTAGTGTATAGTTGTTTTCCTAAGTCAAACTCCTTGTAGGTAATTAAACTAAATGATGAAATAATGTAATTGAAGCATGAACATGAAATGATGCAATGATGATACCTTGGAAGTTTTCTTAGAGTATAAATCTACAAACTAACATCTAGTGGCCATACAGAATGTAGATCTTGATCTTGAGCAAATAAGATATGTAACAATGCTTGGAAGTGGATCTTCAATGCTACATCAACTATCTTAGCTCAACAACATGTACGAATACACTATTCCCTTTTCATGATGAAATGATCTTGAATTGTTGCAATAAACTCTTGATAATCTGCCTTTGAATACCTTTGAAAATGCTCTTGTGAAAGTGTTCTAATGATAACTTGAACTTGCTAGGTGAAGCAATGTGAATTAACCCCATATTTATACTAAATCTAGAGATTAACCCTGAAATTCAAATAATTCAAGTCGACCTCAAATCTACAATTGAAAATAATTATATTTCCACCAAAGTTAAATTCAAAAAGGGGCACATCATATGTGAGGAGGACCCATTCACCACTAAAGGTGAATGGCTCCTAGCGGGTGCTGTCATAATAGTGGTTTACAATTCCTGAGAGGAACGAATTTTAGCTGAAATCACATATTTTTAGAAAATATAATGATTTAAGCCTTAAAAAGTTCCATTTTAAGGATTCCAATTCAAGAGGGTTTGATCAAATCACCTTAGATCAAACCCTTGGATAGAACCCTAGTTTTAAACCATACCTATAAATGCGCCTCCTTTACACCTATCAAAATGCTGATAAAAATCACTTTTGATTTAGATTTTGGGGATCAAATGAATTCATTTAAAATTTATTTCAAATGATTATGGTATTCCTCAGAAGCTATCCAATGAATATAATTTTAATATGTTTTGGTTTTGTTATGTATTTTTTTTTTAAGTTTTATTAAACATAGGTTTTCATCAAAAATGAATTTCTTTGTTCTTCACATGTGGAAAAATAGAAGATTATCAAATTTTTTTTTGAAAATATGAGTGCACCAGATATTGAAGTCCTTGATCCAACAAATAAAATAAAATAAAATTTTGACATATACAAAAAAGTTACTATCTGGTCAATGTCCGAATTGTAATTCGTTTGACTTTGAAACTTGATTAAGGAAAAAATATTCAATAAAAAACTATCTAACCAAGTGGAAGCACTAGATATCAGAGTTACAATTCTAAATTTGAAAGAATTAGAATTTTATCCTTCATGGAAAAATTTTATGCGTTATACGATGTGCGTCACTTTTTAAAAATGTTGTTTTCTGAAAAAAATCAATTTTTGTGGGAGATGGAAAAAGAAGTGCAATTTGATTCCAAAAAAATTGAAAAAATATTTTTAGAATCTACAGACAAAATTTGATGAGACTCTAGTTTGCACCATCTTCAAATTCCTTACAGTTTAGCTGCTATAGGTGCCCGAATGTGAAGATTTAGTTAAAAATAATAATTTCAGGTCGGTTTGGCCAAAAATTGTAAACCACTATTATGGGATCACCCTAGCACAACTTTGTAGGACCATGCTTCAAGGAGATGAAATAACATCAAAATCCCACCTCAAAAATGTAAAGAAAGGAGTGTCCTATGTGGAGAGGACTCATTTTCCAATAAAGGTGAATGGGTCCTAGCACATTTTTCAGGACACCAAATTTTGCCAAATTAAATGTCATACAATATCATTATTGGGTGTTGAGATAGATCCTTGAAAAGAGGGAATGAATTTGAATTAAAGGCCCTATTAGCCTCTAATTAACCACAATTAATTAATGAAATCCTAAATAAGTGTGAAAATGTAATACAACACTTTATAGCACCCCAAATAAGGTATGCTTAAGTACATTTTGTTAAAAGGGGCCCTAGATTCAATGTGAATGTGTACAACACATTACAACACTAAATCAAAGCATTATTAGGTTAATTCAATGTCAATTACCAAATTAAGAAAAGGGTGTTTTTTCCATTACTACATCTAGTTCCAAGTATAAGGATTTCATTAAAAAAATTATTGACATGGAAATTGATTAAACTTAAATAATTTCCCATTTGGAAAAGATAATTGGTTAGATTATTATCATCATTATATGTGTGTGTGTGTGTGTGTGTGTGTGTGTGTGTGTGTGTGTGTGTGTGTGTGTGTGTGTTTTGAAATTCCTATCCATGTAATTACTTGGGTGAAAATACATCTTCAAATTTGATTCAAACCCAAAATTATCATTCCCCTTATGAGACTCGTCATAATTTTCTATCTTGTTGTGTGGCTCCCTATATTTGATGTCAGTAGAACCTTGAGTAAAAACTAATTGTCCAATCATCACCTTGAGATATCCTTTATTATCATCCATATTTAACAAAATTTATTCCTTCATATTGTTATTTTCTTCCTATAGATAATTCCTTATTATGGTAAACCTCTCCTTTCACATTTGATCCTCTTTTTCTTGAGTCTTTATAGGAGTGGCTAGAATGCTCCCTTTGCTTCTTATTGAATCCATTATCATGATAGAGATTTTTTTGTAACAAATCATAAGAAAATTAAATGATATATAAATATATGGTAGCTTACTTGGGCCTATGTGGAAAGATTTGAAATGGTATCCTAATATACCATTTTATAATTACAAACCTTTCAAAGGGTATGATTGGCTTTCACCATAATTGCATATGTTTTAAAAGATTAATAAAATATGAGGTGTTCAATCCTCTTCATGGTCATGGTAGTGCAAGTTCTAGACTATTTGGTCTGATATTATTAATTTAAAGTTATCTCATTTTACCTAGTGTAATTTATATAATGATCTTCCTATTGGTTTTAGATTGATTCATTTTGGAGTTATCAAATTTAATTGTCATGTTTATGGGTATTTATAAAACTATTAAGAACCTCTTCAAGTTTAGTTGTAGAGTTGAAGATTCATGGAATTAAATTCATGAATTTTTTAAGCCTTTCACACATGGGTATTTTCCCTAGCACATGACAATTCTAGGACATTGGCCAGTAATTACTACTAAGTTTACCTAGATATAACATACTTCAAAGTAGAGATCATATTTAGTCTTTGGAAAGAAATGAATTATTTCCTCTTTTCTAGATGAATTAGGATAATAATTTCTCTACATATTCTAAATCTATGAATTATTCAAATGTGTTAATTTGTAGACAAGTGCAAGAAACTAATTTTTCATTTGAAGTGTCCCACTTATATAGTGTGGGTAATGCACCTTATATGGTTGCTAGTGTTCAATTGACCTCTTCTTCTAATAGTGGCCAATAATTTCCTCTAGGACATCAACATGATGGGAGACTTAATGCTCATGGACATGATTCTCATTATTCCTAGTGTAGAATTCATGGTCACAATATTCATGGATGTTCTTCAGTTTCCCATAAGCCTTGATCTTCATCGTAGCCCCATGACAAAGGTGCTTCTAGTTGGCCAAGAGTCAATAGGTTTCTACTTCCACTAGCCATTTCTCTTCTTAGCACTACCAATTAACCTCTTGAGGAAATGTAAGATCAGCTAACTAAAGGTATCGCACATATAAGCTAGAATCCCATACTTGATGGCTAAGATAAACCAGATGCATGGAAACCAAATGATAATAAATTGTCTCTTGCAATAAGAACAATATATATATATATATATATATATATATATATATATATATATCATTGCTTAAATTAAGATCTCACCCTTACTATTTACCTATTTTATAAGATTATTTGAAAAAATAAAAAACCCTGCTTAACAAACATGTCGAATCCAAACAAGCAACTTGCTTTTTCTATAAACCAAAGAGATTATATCTTGTTTGAAGCTGCTAAGCTATATTTCCCCAAAGATCTTATAGCTAATTCTCGAATTCTTAAAAATGCCAACATGGATGAACTAGATCTGATTTCCCTTGATTGTATACTTTTCACTTTGATATAAAACGTTAGAATCTTATCTCACACAGACTCTACTCTCAAATAAAATATATACAAAAATACGAGAAAAGTTGACACAATACAAATTCCATCCGGCCTAGCATGAAACTACTTGAAAAGCATCCAATCATAGTCAAATTCACTTTTGAAGCCAGCAAATTCCTGCCTTGGAAGTGTTGAATAAATCCCTCACGAGAAGTTTCCGAGCAAAGCGTTATTCATATCACAGAGGATAACCTTTTAACTTTGACAATGGGATTTTGCATGAAGCTGAAAAAACTGAGCCTGACTCTGCCCAAGATATTTTCAGCCACGAAATCCAAATAGTTGGCGTGCTTCGGCAGAATATGGGCAGTCATTTTCAGCCACGAAATCTCAATATTCTATTCCAACACCCTAATCCTATCGCATTAAAATATTTAGGATGGCACAGATTCGCAGGCTATGCTTTACCCCACTACAATAAAAGAGAAAAACAAAACTTTAGGTTAGTAGCTTTTGGAGAAACAGCAAGCTGTCGAATCACTCCATGATATAATATGCGTGCTTACTAAGTAATGAACAGCCTTTTAGGATATGGTCATTGGTTATTGATAAGGTAGACCAGTTGATGGGTTTGAATATTTGTAGTGATATAAAAATCTTATTACTGCATTGATAAGCTACAAGATTGGAATACCGAGGTTGGTATTTAGTTTTTTTATAGTTCTGTTTGTTTGTTAACAGACCACCAATGAAGTTCGAATTGTTCCTTGTATAACGTTGCTAATCATTGGATGCAACCCCTGGAGTGAACGTGCACCATGTAATAGCTACATCGGCTTCAATGTTTCTATGAAATTATTAAATGGCTCACTATCAATTGAACATATGTGTGATATTTATGAGAGAGTAAAATTTATGGTAGAAGGAAGTTATTGGTCATTGAGCAATACCATTTATGTTTGAAGATGAAAATTTAGAACATTTTTATAATGCATTAAGGGGGTGAGATTGAGATTGGGACTGGAATGCTAGTGTGTGGCCTATAATTCAAGCTAATTTGTTATTAGGAAAACAGAAAACATTGATGTTAGATGAAAGTAAAAATGAATTTTAAACTTAATTACTTTTAAATAGAGGAAAGTTTTTAAATTTTTTAATTAGATTTAAATAATGGTGTTGAAATTGATAAAATGATTGAAAGAAATGAGAGAGAAGATTTTAGTTCTAGTTTATTGATTACAAGTAGTTGGTGATTGATATTTTAATATAATGTGTATTTGTTAATTGATATTAGAGTTATAACATTATAAGAATATTATTTATGTTATTGTAATTTCTACAATTTTCACCAAAGATAAATTGTAGTAAAACATAACTAAATTTTTAAAAATAAAGATGATTGGAATAGTAATGCAATATGTGAGAAGTGATGAGAATATAGCATTAAGAGAAAGTATGGGTGGTACACATCCCGATGCGGTACTATCTATGATGCAAAAGACTATTGAACTTAAGATGATAGCACCAATGTACATGGTGCATAATGAAAATTTGTCATTTCTAAGGTAACCCACTTTGCAAAGGTACTAGATGGAGAGTTGAAGAACAATTCATTCCACATCAAATATGAGAAACTATATCAAAGCATATGAATAAACATCCAAGTTTAAATCTTCCTTTTATCTATTCTATCTAACTCAAAAAATAGCAATAAATATAATATTTTGTGTTTATCCTTTTAAAAGAAAGAATGAAGCAACCTAAAAAATATAATACATACTTTATCTATAGTAATCATTTGATAAATATAATGTGTTTATTCACAATAGTCTCAATTTGATCACAAGATTCTATGTTGACAAACCATGTTTTATACAAATCAATGAGATGCAATGATGTAGAGGAATATATTTTTCTTGAAAGAACTCATGCACTCACATTTGAACTCAAATTTGTCGATAAAATGTGTAAATTATTGTAAAAAAATAGTGTTTGAAATTGATATTTTCATTTCAAAACATTAGATTTCCAAGTAAAATAGGATGATACAATACCAACAAACTTGAATAAACACTTTAACAGTATTTTGGTGGAACCTATGTATGTGTAGATTAATTTGTATAGCTACTACCTCATGCCTAGAATATTTTGGAATGAGACATTAGACCATATATGGTTTTCCAAAAGGTAATACATACCAAAACCATAGTATCATGCAAAAACAAATACCCCACTTCAAGAGCATCTTTCAAGAATAGTAAAAAAAATGAATAACTTTAGATGAACATCACATGGGAGTAACTAATGTATATATTTAGTCCAAGTCAATTTATAAATACACCACCATTATGATCCACCTCCCTCATGAATGTCAACCAATTACAAGATTCTTAGGATAATAATATAAGCTATCTCTCAAATTACACCGGGTAGGAATCCATATGCATCATCAAGGAGTGTTGGAGATGAATAAAATATATGTAGGATTGACCAAGTTAATGAAACACTAATCCTAACATTATCTTACATGAAACTATATATTAATTATGCATCCATATGCAATATAAAATAAAACACATACACAATCCAATATCGATGACCTTCATGTGCAAAGACAACACATATGTGCTTACCAATTCAGTAAGGGGGCATACAACATTATTTTATATCTCAACCTTCTATAATATGATCTTACTATTATCTACCATCTCACCCATAAATCAATATTGAAGACCAAATTTCATAGTAGGAATATGCTACTTGGGAATCTTATTCAAATATATAGTAGCTTAACTATCACAACAAATTATGACCATCTTGCAATCAATACCAATGGCTATACAAATTATTTGTAATCATAGTGCCTCCTTAGACGTATTAGTAGAAGCCATATATTATATTTTACTAGTGGAAAAATAATTGTGGGTTACCTCTTACTCATCCAACTAACTACACTACTAGATAGTCTGAGAACACATAGCCACTACTTGGTCTTTAACTATCCAATTGACTTCCACAATTTATAGTTGGAGAATCCAAGCTATAAAGGCACATAGTAACCTTCTACTAGTGAAAAAAATAATTCACAATAGGATGCCTATCATATAATATGAAGAGTGTAAAAATATGCAATGAGAAACTTGCATATAAAGGTAAGGTAGAGGGGCTAGAAAGGTAGGATTGAATGACCAACTAACCCTCTAAAAGTGCAATGCATCTAGCCTCAACTAACAAGTGTTTAAACTTGTGTTAAATGTACATGAACTAAGTTTCTCAAAAGGTGAGTACATGAGTCTCAACTACATGAACTGGGACAAAAAGAAAGCAAGCACCTGAGTGGATACTTAACTAGTGAATACGTCAACCTAGGAAGTGTGATTAGCTAATTGGTTTGATAATTAGTCTATTTACACTAACACCCCCCCTTAAGTGTAACTTAGGGATTAATGTATGAAAATATGATGAGGCCTGATTACTAGATCATGTTAGATACTCATGTAAAAATTATCATAAATGAATTAAAGGAGAAAACCTAGTGGGAAATAAAACTCTTCTCGAAAAGAGAAATGAAACAAGGAAAACATACAAGTTAAGAAGATAAAAAATGAAAGGAAAGACTCATGATGACCCCCTAAGGATTACTTCTAGCATAATGTACAATGAATGTTCCCCCCTATAGGAGAGAAAAGAGACAAGATCTATGTGACCCATTAGAAGATGAGAAGGAAATAAGTCCATGCAAAGAAATGTGCCCTCTCAAAATTAAGATGAGAGGAGAAACCATGCAAGCTCCCCTCAAAATGATGTATGTAGTGTTGGTAGATGATATACACTAGATGTTGAGGATGATCAATGATCACAAAATAATATTTCTCCCCTTGGGAAGAGACAACAACATAAATGTGTGCAAGATTACTTCCCATTCTGAATAGGAATATGTAGGAAGTAAGATGAATGCCTTTGAATTCTATACATGATCCAAACATGTAGATGATTTCCTTGATGATGTTTTTGAATGGTGATCAAAGATCTCCAAGCCAATGTTGAATTGCAACAAATATTTATAGGATGAATCAATTACCATAGATAATTCAAGTATGGAAACCATGGATGTATGTTTACAATTGAGCCTATTAGAATCTGATACTACTATGGACAATGTGAAAATGGATGATAATGTGTTGGATATGTGAACTCATGAATATTTGTAGAATTGGCCGCTATAGAAGTTAATGTAGGAAAGGCAAGAACAAGATCCAAAGATGGAGTGACAACAATGTTGATGTGATTTTCATCAAAGAGAATACCAATTTCCTCAATGGTGTTATCCAAATCTCCAATGTTTGACCCTACAAATAGAGATGATATGTCTAGAAGAAATGTGGCCCAATGTGGTCAATCCAAAAAAGAAATACCAATGTCTTGATACATAGAATCCTTGAAAGCCATGGATATATCAACTTTGGATTTAGATGGAGCAAAATGTGATATGAGTTTTGTTATTATGAACAAAAGTTAGAGAAGATTATTTGAGGTAGGAGATGAAACTCAACCCCATGATGATCACTCCCACAAGAAGTACATTTTATTTTACACTTTTTAGACATAATCTAATGATGAAAAAAATCAAAGTGAAATGCAAGTTTACCCCCCTAGAATGATTAGTGCTGAAACATAGCTCCCCCTAGAAAAATATGCAAGAGAAATTATAATATTTTGTAAGATTGGATGTCAAATCAACTATTTATAGAACATGATTTTTACAAATTTTGATAAAATAGACTATCTAGATCTTAATTTTACATGTGTAGATGGGTTCTTCATGAAATTTTGTTATGTGTCAAAAAAGTTTGCAAAATTTTAATCGACTTGATGAGTTATGCCTTGTGAAAATTTACATACAAACTATGACTTTAAAAGCTAAAAATAATTAAGAATAACATAATTTTAAAAATTTAATCACACCACATCATCCACGATAAAACTAACTTTTCATTGACTATTCATACATGAAAATTCAGCTCTCCATTTACAAGATATTGCAAAAAGAAAATATCCCCATATACCCTCTACAAGTATTTTGTAAAGATGAGATAACTAGCATTAATTGTTGGTTTAGATGTTAATTATGAATTTTAATAGCTAATGGTTAGTTGTTGGTGTTTTGACATAAATTGTTACCTATTCAAACAATGCTAGATTTGTTTGACCTGTTCGATGGATCTAACATGCCATTATTACCTTTCTATTTACAAAACTCCTGCACCAATAGCAGAAAGGACACTGTTGAGAGGGCGTTTGGAAGATCATGGCAATCTTTTGGATGGTGCCGTCACGCGAAGGGTTTTGACTGGGTGCTTCAGTGCTGTGTGGGGTCGTCGTGTGAGAGAAGCCTGGCAGGCCCCTTTTTTGGCAGACAGTGGCCGCGTGGAAGTCTTGTGAGCCCACGTGAATGAGTAGATTATTGTTGACCATGCGTTGGAATGCCTTTGGGAGGCATATTTGTTGGATCTTTAATGGTGAGCTTCTTAACAGTAGCTTGGCGACCTCTGGGAACAGTGAAAAGGCTGAGAAAGATTGAGAAACGTAAAAAAATACTCGCCCAAAACTAGGTGCTATTTAGGGTTTTTATTGTCTTGTTTGCTTGTTAACAGGCCACCAACAAGGTCGAATTCTTGCTGGTAGAACTTTGTTAATCATTGGATGCAACCCCTGGAGTGAACGTGCACCCTAATATAACTACATCGACCCCAATGGTTCCATGAAATAATTAAATGACTCACTGTCAATTGAACAAATGTGAGATAGTTATAAGAGGGTAATGTTTATGGTAAACGGAAGTCATTGTTCATTGTGGATTCCCATTTATGTTTGAAGAAGAAAATTCAAAACGATTTTATAATGCATTAAGGAGGGTGAGATTGGGGGTGAGATTGAGATTGAGATTGGAATGCTAGAGTGGTCTATAATTCATGGTAATTTGTTATCATAAAAAAATAGAAAACGTTGATGTTATATGTAAGTAAAATGTATTTTAAAACTTAATTATTTTTTAATAAAAAAAAGTGTTTGGAATTTTTAATTAGATTTAAATAATAGAGTTGTGATTGATAAAATAACTGAATTTGATAAAATTATTGAAGGAAGTGAGAGATAGAAGCTTTAATTTTACTTTATTGATTATATGTAGTTGGTGATTGATATTTTAATATAATGTGTATTTGTTAATTAATTGATATTAGAGTTATAATATTATAATCACAATATTTAAGCTATTGTAATATTCACATTTTCCACCAAAGAAAAGCATAGCAAAATATAACTAAACTTTTTAAAAATAAAGCAATATTATAATAGTAATGCAACACATATAAAAATTGTTTTTTTCACATGTTATTCTAGTAGATATCAATAGTATGAAAAAGAATGTAGAAATGGGCATGCAAGAAGAGAAGAGGATAAAAAATTAAGAGAAAGTATGGGTGATACGCATCCACATGTGGTGTGCTCTATGTTGCAAAACCCTATTGAACATAAGATGATAGCGTAAATGTACATGGTGGATAATGGAGATTTGTCAATTCTAAGGTAACCTAGTTTGGAAAGGTACTAGATGGAGTGTTGAAGGACAATGCCCTCTAAACAGACTATGAGAAACGGTCACACCATATGACTAAACATACATGATTAAATCTACTTTTCTATCTATTCTATCCAGCTCAATAATTAGTAATAAATTGAATCATCTATGTTAATACTTTTAAATGAAAGAACCAAAAAACCTAAAACGAAAATTAATACCTATTTCTATCTATGCTAGTCAATTGATAAATATCATGTGCTTATTCAACCACATGATTCCATATCAACAAACTATGTGTTTTACACAAATCAACGGTATGCATGTTGTAGGACTACATTTTTTTTTTTGTTGAGAACACTCATGCTCAAATTTTAACTCACATTTTTGATAAAAAGAGGTGAATTTATTGTAGTAAAAACTTATCAAAGTGTATCGAAATCTTAATTTTTAATTTCTTAACATTAAATTACCAAGAAAGATTGTATTAAAGTATGAAAAGCTATAAACATGAAATCAACAAACCATAAACAAATATCTCATAACAAAAGATTTACAAGGAGAAACCAATTTAGGAAAAAAATCCACTAGAGAAAGATGACATGTATGTTTTAATCTTCAGAAAGGATGATACAATACCAACAGATTTCTATTTACACTTTGAAATTATTTTAGTGCAACCTATGTACTTGTAGGTCAACTTTTATAGCTACTACCTCATGCCTAAAATGTATTGGATATGAGATGTAAGTCCATAAATGATTTTTCCTAAAATAATACATACCAAAATAATTGTATTATACAAAAAACCATGCAACAATTTAAGATAATCTTACAAGAATAGTAAAAATAGTGAATAAATTAAGATGAAGTTCACATATATGAATACCTAAAATCAAACCAAAGGAATATCTAATCTATTATAGAGGCCACAACTCATGGGGATCTCACTCATAATAGAAAGATTTTCAGCTCCATTTTATAGTGCTTAGAATTGGGAATTTAGATTTAGTGAGTTTAATTCAATTTATAAATACCACCATTGTGCTCCACCTCTCTCATGAGTGCCAACTAATTACAAGATTCTTAGTGGAATAACATAAATTATATGTCACATTTAGCCTTTTTTCAAATGAGCAGAGCACAGAATGATGGTGTTGGGTGGGAATTTCTTGGTTCGTGTCCTCTGGTTCAAGATACTTTTGGCAGTTTTGGTAGTCCTGTTGGGTAGGGTGTGCCTCCCAATTGTAGTCACTAGCCTTGTGGGTCACCACCCATCCCTTCCCATGTTTCTCAAAAGGTACCTTCATCGCCAAATTGGAAAGGTCTTTCGTGGGCACCAATAAGGCATCATCTGTTGGTGATGGGGTTTAGATTTTTGCATTCTGAGGAGGGTACCACCATCAAAATTTTGCATCCTTATACTGATCATTCTTTGGATAAAATGGAAAACTCTCTTATTGGTAGATTTATGGGAAGGCGTCCTAACAAAAAATCTTTTACGAAATGGGCTTGCTCATAGTGGCATGTTATAAAGGTTCCTTTCCATTTTTTCTCTCCTAAAGGGCCCTTTCTGCTTCAACTTCACTCTTTAGGAGGAATTTTTGCTAGCCTTGACTAGGGGTCCTTGATTCTTTGGTAAGATGACTATTTCTTTGTGCAATTGGTACATGGGTTTTGATGCTTATGTTCATTTTTCAGTTGTGCTTCCTACCTATGTTTGAATTTCAAGATTTTCCCTAGAGTTTTGGGATGAGGAGATTATTGTTGGTGTAGCCAATTCTTTTGGTAAATTTCTCTCATTGGACTATATTATGAATGAATGGTCTAGGTTGGTGTTTTCTCATTTTTGCATCAGTATTAAACCAATCAAAGCTCTATCGACCTCGATCATTTTGGAGTCTAGGCTTGGTAAGTGGTCTCAAGCCATTCAATATGAAAACTCTACTATCTTTTTTCCAAATTTATTCTTCTATTGGGCATTTATGTAGTGTTTTTCTTAAAAGTGTGCCCAAGGTTTCTACCCCTTTCAAAAAAGGTAAGATGGTGGTTCTTCAAACCCCTCGGCTTTAACATATGCATTCTTTACTTTTTCCTCCCAAACCATCAGTTAGGTTCATCTATCCTATGATGGCACTTTCAAATTTTGCAAATTTGAAGTGCCTATATATCTTCAATATGTTGACAAAGCTTAGGATTGCATCCTGCTAAATCTGCCCTGAAGGCCCTCTTTGCCAATTATTATTCTGCAACTCAAAGGTCATATTGCAAATCCCTTTGGTAGAATGTTTTTTGGTACATATGGTAATATGCCTGCTCAGTTTCGTGTCCCCAGGATGAGTTTTGATATGCCTTTTAATCCTTTTTTACTGCAATAAGGCCAAAATTGGTGTTTCAAAAAGTTTCAAATTTCACAATTCTAAAGGCAACCCATCTCTTGTTTTAGTTTAAAAAGTCTCTAGTTCTATTTTCATAAAAAATGAAGATCATATGATGCATTATTTTAATGCTTTTCAGTTGTGACGAACACATCCTACAAGTTAGTTTACAAAGGAGGTACCTAAATTTCAATGGTTGGGAAAATTCTAGTTTGAAACTCATGTTTTAAATAATTTATTATGGTTGCATGAAAATAATATCAGCTCCATGGGTCACTATTTGCTCACAATGAAATTTCACCATTTCGCTTAAAGGCAAAAATATATTTTTTACCTCATTCTAATGTTTTAAAATGTTATATTTGAAACATTTTAAATTGTTTATTTAAATGATTCTATAGCATTAATATTCAACCTTCAAAATTATTTTATTGGCTACTTTAATTCTCAATTTCCATTGGCTAGAGGAATGAAGGTAAAATTGCAAAGTTTTCATGCCATTGCTCATCCCAATTCTCAATAAAAGAGAAAATACAAATTAGGGACACCTTGAGCTTGAGCGATGAAGATTTTAGGGAAAATAAAACATTGTAAATTTTTTATTGAATGCAACTTTAATTCTTAAATCCTATTGATTGAAAACTTCAAGCTCATGACATCACAACTTCATGACAAAACTTGTCACTCATCACTAGATTGAAATGGAGAGGGAGGAGGCAAGCAACGATGGTAATGAAGGCAATGATGGAACCAATTCTATCACCCATCACTAATTGAGACTCCATTCATTTTCACAAAGAAGCGATAATACAAATCAAGCGATGGTTGTGGGAAAACTTTTGAAAATTCATTTATTTTTCACAACATCGCTCATCTCCATTTTGGATGGAAAGAGCAAATAAAAAACAACGATGCCTTGGTTTGAGTGATGATATGTGATTGGGAAGGTTTTAATTAACGATACATTACAAAGATAGATTTTAATTCATTTTCTAAAATTTCTCAATGTACGCTACATCAACTCCATCACCTGGCACATATTTGAAGGGGTTACACATATTCAAATCTGCGATGGTTGTAGCTGAGCAATGGAATAAATTGGCCACTTTTATTTTAAAGGATCTACAATGTTTAATGTTTAATATTTCAAATATTATTCCACAAAGTTTTTTCCCCCATAATTTTCATCACTCAATGCTCTTTTTGTTGAGGTTGGTTAAAGCAAAACGATGATGGTAGTGAGCGTAGCAATGGCTCAAATTCCATTTCCCATCGCTAATTGGGAGTCTCCTTTTCTCCACTAATAGCGATGGTCTTCCTCCTTGTGATGGATTTCATTTGGAGGCACATGAGAAATCTGAAGGGAAAATTTTAATTTTCTTTCAATGTATTAAAAGGCATCTTCAACTATTCTCAACACTATGCATTCTTTGAGGGGGGAAGTTAAACCCAAAGTTGTAATCACATTTTTTTGTCTTTGGGCTGATTTTCAAACACTTGTATAGGATGAGAAGTGCTCTTTCATGCTCCAGAAAGTTTCCATGACCATTTATATTGCCTTGGAAGCAATTTGGGTGATTTTTTATACATTTTTTGGCTACCTATGAGGTGAAAAAGGCCTGGAAACTGTTTCTCATGACCCAAAAATTAAATCTAGCATATGGGTAAAATGTGTTCACCTGCAGAATGAAATGAAATATCAAAGGGTTAAAATGCAAGTTTTGAGTGCATTTTTAACAAATGGGTATTGGGAGTTTTGGCCTGGAGTTAATATTGTTCACTTCCAAGTGAAAATAGAGCTGGTAAGTGGGTTTTTACAACCAAGTAAAATATTTACATGGGATTTTCAGGTGAAGGAAAATAACAAAGGTGGGAAAATAATAAGCGAGAGAAGGCATTCTTCAAATGAGGGTTGTTACTAATCTAAGGGATCGATTAGTGATAGGTGTCAACTGGAATTTCCATCTGAGAGCCCCTTTATTCTTTGAAATGTAATTTCTTTTCCAATTGCAGGGGGTTGCTGGCAGATTAGTCTCATGGAGGGAAAATTTTGTAACAAGTTTGGATATTATAATATGAGTTTTTTTTAGGTTTTGGGAGTTCTCTAAGTCCTATAATGGTGAATATAATTGTAGCACTATCATCTTTGATAAATAAATGGAAAGATATTCTAGACCAGTTTTCCCCATTGTAGGTATTGCATAAGTTTTGAATGTAAATAATCAAGGGTTTTTGTTATTCATATTCTTGTCTTTTCCTAAATATTTGTTCACTGTTATTACTCTTATTCAAGGAATAAGTTAAATTGTATTAACATGAATGAAGTTTTATGCAAATGTATGCTAGGATCACTAAGTATTACTAGTTAAGTTTTTGGTATTAATAGTGTAAGGCATCATTTATAGGCATAGCCATGACAAAATGAATGTTGTGGTGTGTTTTGAATTACTTGGATTAGACCCTCCACCCTAGAATAAGGCATTAATCTTTTAGTGTTGCAGTCCCCTGAGACCCTTTTGTAGCGTTTGCATTCAAATTAATTTTAATCTCCTATATTAGTGTGAATGGATGTTGAGCTTAATGTATAACATTTCTCATGATTAATTTAGATGCTACCATTAAGGTGAGACTGATCTTTTGGGTATTATGTCTATTATATAATTAAAGGAGAATTATCTATTAATTACAATGTATTTGATACTTTTACAGAAGAGTATTGAGAATTACATTGTAGGGATCACCCTCCTAGGTTTTATAGAGCTTGAAGTGCAAGGGAGAAAGGTTTCATATCAATCTCCCATTCATTGGCCACTGATCTTGAAGTTATTAAGCATAAGGCTTGGCACACCTTTAAAGGCTTTTCAAGGTTCAACTAGAAAAAGCACTAACAACCTATTGTCCATGTGTTAACCACTTTGGTTCTTGTTTTGGATGTTGATGTCACCCTCTCTATGACTCCCTCTTTTCCTACTCTCTCCTCCTCCATAGTACCTACGCCCTTGGATTCTACCCTTCCCATTAAGAATCCCCTTTGTTTTCTTTTCTCCTAGTCCCTATCTTTTGATCAAAATATCCATGGAGACTCCCCTCTATTTTTCTTTCAACCCTTATTGGAGGATGCCAAGGGGTGACGTCCCCTCTACTAATCGTAGATCCTCTATTGGTGGGTTCCCAAGTGGAGATTCTAGCCCCCATGATGTCTTCCAATATCTTGGTTATTCCTCGTGTGCCTCCTAATCTCGACTTGGTGGTGTTGTTGGCTTCATCTAAGGGAGTGTCCACTTTGGTGCTAGATAGTTCACCAAGATTATACAAATAGGATGATTTGTGGAAGTCAATGTATTTTAGGACCAACTCTAAGGCTGGTAGGAAATCCACTAAAACTACCAGATAGAAGAATACAACTAGAGATATTGCTAATGGGAACTAGGCAACATTGGAGTAGATTGGCTCTAGAAAAAATAAGAAATGTTGATTCTATCATGGAACATTTGAGGGCTTAGTAAGATTCATAATAAGCATATTGTTAGGGATTTTATAAAACAATTCAGACCTGACATTTTACTATTACATGAAACTAAAATGACTACTGATGATTTTGAGAAATCTATTAAATTTATCTACCTTAATGTCCTCTACTTGGAAGTTGATGCAAAGGGGGGTTTTGGTGGTTTGGTTATCATGTGGAAACCTTTTCTTAAGGTTTCTTTGTTTTTCATAGACAAAAAATTTCTCAATCTTCATTTCTCTCAAAGTTACGTTCTTCACAAATGGATCCTTTCCAATGTTTATATTTCAAATAATGTTGTGCTCAAAAGAAACACTTGGTTTTATTTTTTGGATAGTAGAAATTCCTTTCCTCTTATCAACTAGATGGTGATGGGTGACTTTAATATCCCCCTCTTCCACGAGCAAAGAAGCTAGGTGGTAATATGGATTTGACTGATAGTATGTTGGATCTAAATAACATCATTTTTGAGGGTGGTTTGTTTGATATTGGCCTTGAGGGAAATTCATTCACCCAGTTCAACAAAAGAGTTGTTGAAAACCTTATTTAGGTTAGACTTGATATATGTATGGTGTCCTCTAAATGGGATATGTCTTCCACTCTCACTTTATCCTCCCTCCTTAGGATCATGTTTTATCATACCCCCTCTGCTCCTTTGGTAGAACACCCCTCCCCCTAAGGAAAAGTGCCCATTTCAATTTGAGTTGATGTGGTCATATCACCCCCAACTTAAGGACCTCCATTTGGAGAAATTGAGTATTAAGTTCTACAACTCTACAATTTTTAGACTAGCCTTCAATTTGAAAGATCTCAAGGACAATCAAAAGGGTTGGATAAGGAGTTGTTTTGGAATTGTTTCTTATTAGAAAAAATATCTTAATGAGAAACTTAAATAGGTTCAAAAATACATGCAGTTGGGAGCCCTTACAGAGTTGGTTGACAAGGAAAAGACATTGTTAAGTGATCTTCACAACTATAGAGAAGGGGACCTGCTACTCATAAGTCTCTTACTTTCTAAGAGAATCCAAAGGAATGGACTACCCTAAACTACCTCAAACTTAGCATAATCATATTGAAAGGTAGATTGAAGAAACTATAAAGAATAGAATATCAGGAATAAATTTTAGAGAGATTATCTTAGAGACTGAAAGAGTAGAACTAGTAGATCTCGGTCACAGAAGGGATAACTCTTGGGAAAAGGAAAGAAGTGTGTGATTAGGATGCCAACACAGTGGGTTGTAGTCCTAGAGGGGCATTGGAATCCTATATGGATAGAGAGAGAAACTTCCAAATATAAATGCAACAATCCTACTAACGTATTTATATCTAAAGTTTGTTTAACTAAACGGATTAACAAAAAGTAGTAAATAGTGGAAAACAAAAAGGTGAAATATCAACTTATAAAGGGTCCTACATTTGAGATATTCCTCCAAGCCACTTGGACAACTTGCACACAAGATGAATGACAAAAAAAATTGGGTTTATTTTGAGGCTTATTGTAGTCAAACCCCCATTTTGGTGTTCACTCCTCCATGGATAAATAGATAGATAGAAAAATTGGACAAATTAAACAAATATGAAGTGATAAAAGAAATCCCCACTCATGGAGGACAACCTGTATCACAAGATAGAGAAATAAACAAATTTACTATTCACAAATAGACATGAATTAAGAGAGTGTTACCAATAGTCTGTAGCCCCCTCTTGACTGAATAAACATAGTGTTGAATGTTTGCAAGAGAGCTCTAGCTATTGGAGGGACCTTAATCTGGTAGGGCTTCAATATGGAAGAAAGAACGAGAAGAGAAGAAGCAGAAAATAGAGTGAGATTGAAATATTTAATTATTAGAATGAGAGAGAACTATTAGAAGAATGAAGAAGAATCCACCGAGAGTGTTGTCATTGATGCCAACATTGGTTTATGATAGTTTTGGTCATCTGATAAACTATGGTTTTGCTACTCTAATCTAGTAATTTGGTTTGAAATTGCTCATGTTAGAAGGTCTATTCATGTGGCTTAAATATGTTGGTTAGGACTATTAATTGCAACTATGAATGATTTTTCAACAATTTTGTTTTAATAGGATGAGAGATTTAAGTGATAGAAGATCGACACTATATATTCTTCTTCTGGCCAACATGGTTATGTGGTGTTTGCTTTGTGGGTGAATAGAGTGTGCTTCATTAGGTCTAGTCCAGCCTAATTTATGTCTTTCACATTTTTTTTTCAGCGTGAAAGAAGTTTTTTTCATTGTAAGCAAACAAGCTATTTTGAATCTAGTATATTTACATCCAATTAGGCCAACCTAATTGATTTATATTGATGTAAGTTGGTATATAAATATGTGTATGAAATTTTTGTGATGAAGCATGATGAGAAGTTAGATATGTGATAGTGTGATATTGTGCAAAGTTCTTGAAATTTGTTGTATACCTGCAAAATGGTGTAGGAATTTTCTTTTCCAGAGCTTAATTGGAACTGAAATCTGCACACAAAAGGTGTATTTCATCAGTTCATCTTTTCGGAAGTGAGCCCTACTCTTTTGTAATAATTTTAGGTTGTGAGTGTTTCAAGGATAGTGCATCCTGGCAGTGTGCCTAGTAATATTTTATGATCAGTTATAATATATTGTGAGCTAATCCTCACGGTGGTTTTTCCTATTCTTGGTTTTCCACATAAAATCCTGGTGTTCATGTGTTATGTGATGTTATGATTCCTTTCATGTTTCTATTTACAATCATAGCTAGATATGTTTTAATTATTGAATAGTTAGTAGTTAAATGGTTCGGTAGAATGTTGATTCACCCCCCCTCTTATTATTCAAAGTGTTAAACAATTGGTATCATAGCTTGGTTCCTTTGGAAAAGTTTAACAGCTTGAGGAAGAACTTGAAGTTCGAACACATGGCTAATAAAAGGTATCATGTTCCTCCAAAAGAGATCTCTGCAATTGAAGAAATCCATTTTTCTCTTGAAGACCCAGAAAAAAGTTAAAATGAGAAAGAAACTCTAAGGGAGAACTTAAAAGAAGAAAATGAATGTATCAAGAAATTGAGAGAAAAAATTAAGAAATTCAAAGAAAGGCACAAAGAAGTAAGTGATCAGTTGAAGAAAAAAAATGAGGATATCACCTAACTAAGGTACAAGTAGAAGAAAAAAAGAATTGAAGAAGGTCAGAAAGATAAAATACATAGAAAGATCTGACTTGGAGAAAGAAAGATCTCATGACCTATTGAGAGAAAAAATTAAGAAATTCAAAGAAAGGCACAAAGAAGTAAGTGATCAGTTGAAGAAAAAAAAAGAGGATATCACCTAACTAAGGTACAAGTAGAAGAAAAGAAAAGAATTGAAGAATGTCAGAAAGCTAAAATACATAGCAAGATCTGACTTGGGGAAAGAAAGATCTCATGAGGAAAAATTCAAAACAAGTTCTACAATGCTTAATGAGTTGATTGCATTTTAGAAACCAGCTAAAGATAAAGGTTGTTTGGGACTTGAAGAAGGAAAAAGCTCAAAGGAAAAATAGACTCCTAACAAGGTTGACAATCAAAAGAAGACTCAAGGAAATAATAGAAAAATCAAGAACCAAAGAAGCAACACCGAAAGAACTCCCATCTGACAACCAAATGATCAAAGGTACTTGTTTTTCATGCAATAAATTTGGTCATAGGGCAACAAAATGTGGAAGTAGAATGAATCATGATGTTGGATTCTTTGTTGGATAATGTCTTTATTGCAATAAATTTAGACATAGAGCTACTGATTGATGAAGTCAGATACTGATGATGAATAGATTTTATACTAGTAGAGGGTGGGTGCATGAAGCTGGGTTACACTTTTGTGGCCAACTTCAAAAAAATATTGGAAGTGGCATAACATGAGTGTGTTATAACGTGCTTGCGTTATTTCATTTTAAAAGCAAAAAAAAAAGTGAAAGCTATTCATTTTCTCTTTTCTATTTTTCTGCTCTGCCTGTGGCCAAAAACCCTCATTTTCGTGCTCACATTCTAGGAGGAGGAATTCTTCAAAATTCATCAACAATATTTACTTTTCGTTCACAAAGATGGCACGACGACAACGAAGAGGTGTAGGAGGTAAGTATTGTTTGTTATTTGTTTTTAATTTCTTAGTTTCAAGTTGATTTTGTTTGTTTTAGGTTAGATTTGATTTTTTTTAATTTGTAGGAGATGCAAATAATCCTAAAAATTCTCAACAAGAAGAACAAGAAAATCCTCCTCAACAAAATTTGTGGAGTGAAATTGAAAACAACAAAAAACAAATTGAGGATCTTATCAATAGGTTGACTAATCCAAATGCTTCAACCGCAGAAAGAATGACACTAGAAAATTCAATGAAAGAGATGTTAAAAAATGTAGATTCAATAACCCAACAAATAACAGAATGGCAAGATAGGAGGCAGGAAGCTAGGGCATATTATGCAGATAAACTATCATATAAACAAGTAAAAGATTTAAAAATTACTAAAGATGATTTGTGCTCTCTATTCACTGACCCTAGAACAAATAAAAATCTTAGCCTCAATGCGAAGAGGTTTCCTATTCATTGGTGCCACCACCAAAAGATTAGGAACCATTTTTATGATAGGTGGTACTTGGTCTTTGATTACCCATTGTGCAATAATTGTGAAGTCCCCCAATATTTTCTTAGGAAACTATGCAATGAGTTCGTATTGAACCAAATCCCAAATTATTTTGATATGAGGGAGTTCCAGGGGAGAGGTGGGTGGCTGGCTCAGGATAGGCCCAGTGTACAGCCGGATCCTGTGTGGCAAGGGAGATTACCTCTCTCTAGGCCGCCTTGTGAGCACATTGTTATGCCTATCATTGCAAAGGAGAGTGCTGACATAGAGACATTGCAGGTGATCAACACTTTGACCCAGAGTGTCATCCATCATACTAGCCCTATTGTACAGCACCATCCAAGGGAGTCTTCGGGTGGTGGCCTTCAAACCCATGTGTGTCAATCTTGTGGGGCGACTTGTTCATATGACCCCACCGGCACTTAGGAGGCTGCTACGCAGGATCCATATGCTGCTACGGGGATGTAGAGGACAGCTGACATTTTGCATCATGCATATGGCATTGATAGTCAGGTAAAAGTAAGCATGTTTATTAAATTTAATTTATTAAATTTTGATTCTAAAATGCATGATTAACTAATTTAGTTTTATTATTTTAATAAAATTGCAGGGTCACAGTGTTGAGACTGGATACACTGGTCCTCCACCTACTTATTTTTGAAGTATACCTATCAGTGGGGTATGTAACTAGTAAACAATTATAAATTTATTACATGTTAATAGCATTGTATTACGAATGGTATTTTAATACATGTGATTTTGGATGTTGAACAAGCTAATATTGGTGGTTTCAAAAAAAACTCCTCCTAGTGCCAGTGGATTCACTCAAACGTACACAGAGGTAATAGAATAAAGAGAACTTAACTAATGAATTCTACTTAATAGATTTGTGTAGTTTATATTCATATTGTTGGTTATGTTGCATTACACATCATTCAAACTCAAAGCATTACTTCAAATTCCATAACTAATAACTAGATGTTGATAGATGACAAAATTTCAGCTGTACATTATAGTTGTTTAGAAAGTCAACAAAATCAACACAATGCAATTACTTCACATGGAGGCATTTTCTTGCAAAGGTGCACCACCATGACAAACTATGGATGCTTGGAAAAAATCTATGAAACCATAATAGTAAGCAATAGCATAGACAAGGCAATTAGTGATGCAGAACATCATATCAAAACACTCAATCATCAGGGTACATCCGATGCAGAGCATCCAACAAACACCATCAACATCATTTCTTCAAGGGATTTCAATCCCAAATAGAATCAAGAGAAGATCAAATATAATTTCATCAGAAATCTACTTTTCATTCAACCAAAATCCACTCAAATTCTCTTAGCCATTCCATAGGCCATCATTCATCATTCCACTAATCAGTATTCCAATTGACTCATTCAAAGCAAACACCATATTAAAGAAAACTTTGACTTGATCAATTAGATTCACATCATTCTCAACCACCATAAAACAACATAAACCTAATTATTGACACTTGAACAATTCATCCTTTCATTTATTCACGAAGGCAACAAATCAACTAAACCATACCTCACTATTACCGGTCCATTATCAAGCACTGTACTCACCATATTTTGACTATAACAGTCTATTTATAGGTTACAAACTCCTGCTACAACAAAATCTTGATTATCATCTTGTGGTTAATCACCAATTTTCCCAAAAGGCTTCATAATAGTCACCCATCCAACCATCAAAGTCACCAAACCTGTCTTATACACCTTAACCAAATTTAGTAACATCAATCATATCATTAGTTTGGTAGTAACCAAGCTCTCAATCATATCACAGAAGCTTTGAAAGGATACAAGTCAGAAATGTTGAAGATAGGAGATATTGCCACCCCAGGAGGTAGCTCTATTTCATAAACATTTTGGCCAAACTTGTATACCACCTTGCAAGGTCCTATCTTCTTCATCATAAGTTTGGTATAATTTCCTTTTGGAAGTCTCTCCTTCTTCAAGTGTGCCATCACCAAGTCTCTAACCTTGAATTGGACATTCCTCAGATTCTTTAAATCTGCCTTATCCTTATACTTCTCAACATTTTTTTGAAGGGTTTCCTTCACTTGTTGATGAATATCCCTGATTGTAACAACAAATTCCTCACCTTGAGCACTTCTCCTAGCAACTCCTTGTAGATCTCTTAGTTCATAGACCCCTCTAGGGTGCATGCCATAGACTACCTCAAAAGGGCTTCTACCAATGCTCCTATTCATGGAGTCATTATATGCAAATTCAGCATGAGGTAAAATCAGATCCCAAGCTTGTCCATGCTCCTTGGTAAGGCATCTTAAGAGGTTTCCCAATGATCTATTCACCACTTCAGTTTATCCATCTGTTTGTGGATGGTATGTTGAACTAAAGGAAATATTTTTTCCTTGAGTTTCTTCCACAAGGTCCTCCAAAAGAGACCAATGAATTTAGAATCCCTATCAGAAACAATGCTTAAAGGTAGTCCATGTATCCTAACAACCTCCTTAAAGAAGAGACCTGCTATATGAGATGCATCATTGGTGCATTTGTAAGGAAGAAAATGTGCCATCTTACTAAATCTATCAACTACCACAAAGATACTATTAAAACCTTTTTGGGTTCTAGGCAACCCCAAGATAAAGTCGATACTTACACACTCCCAAGGCCTATTGGGAATGGGCAGTGGTTGATAGAGTCCTGCATTTGATGAAGCTCCCTTTTCCCTTTGAAATATTGTGCAGCCTTCCACATACCTTCTCACATCCACCTACAACTTTGGCCAATAGTAAAATCTACTAACTTGTTCTAAGGTCTTGTCAAGGCCAAAGTGACCTCCAAGACTCCCATTGTGTTTCTCCTTTATGATATTCTCCCTCATTGAGCATTTACGCACACACAATTGGCTTCCTTTGAAGAGCAAACCATTCTGTAATAAAAATTCAGAGAATTCACCATGAAAAGAATTCAAATGTTTCTCATAAACATTGTATACCTCCTTGAAATATGAATCTTCATGATACATATCCTTCAATGCTTCAACCCCCATGATTTGGAGTTGGATCTCTTGCACTACAAGTGCCCTTCTACTGAGAGCATCTACCACCTTATTTTCTTGGCCCTTCTTATGCTTTATTGTGAAAGTATAGGCTTGCAAAGACTCTACCCACTTCATGTGCCTATGAGTGAGTTTTTCTTGTGCATTCAAAAAACTCAAGGTATGATTATCAGTATAAACAACAAATTCTTTAGGTAACAAGTAGTGCCTCCACTTTTTGAGGGCTTGGACCATAGCATACAATTCCAAATCATAGGAAGAATACTTCCTCTTTGCTTCATTCATCCTCTCACTATAAAATGCAACCAGTCTTCCTTCTTGGCTCAAAATAGCCCCTATTGCTTGATTGCTAGCATGATACTCAATGGTAAAAACTTTATCAAAATCAAGGAGCACAAGTATAGGTTGTTGTGCTACTCTCATTTTTAGATATTAAAACCCTTTATCAGCCTCATTGGTCCAAGAAAACTTACCTTTGTTACCTCTTTTGATGGTGTCCAAGATTGGTGCACAAACTTGGCTAAAGTTCTTGATGAACTTTCTATAAAAGCTTGCAAGTGCATGGAAGCTTCTCATATATCCCATGGATTTTTGTGTTGGCCAAGTAAGAATAGCATCCACCTTTGAAGGAGCCTTCTTCAAACTTCCCTTGGAGATGACAAAACCAAGGTAGACTAGTTCTTCCTTCATGAATTCACACTTTTCCATGTTGATCAGCAACTTCTCCTCTTGTAACCTCCTTAGTACCATGCCAAGGTGCTTCAAATGTTCTTCTTTAGACTTGCTAAACACAAGGATGCCATCTAAATAAACTACAACAAACTTCCCAATGAAAGGTCTCAATACCTCATTCATAAGGCACATAAATGTACTAGGGGAATTTGATAACCCAAAGGGGATCACCAACCAATCATAGAGCCCATCATTAGTCTTAAGAGTTGTCTTCCATTCAACCCCCTCTTTGATTGTTATCTGATGGTACCCGCTCTTTAGATCAATCTTGGAAAAGTAAGATGCTATTGATAGACAATCCATGAGGTCCTCCATTATACTTATATCGCATATATTGATGTATGTGTACATGGCTATTTGGTTAATACAAATCTTTTTTATCGATGGTGTCCATATTTGCTCTTTTTGACAATGTCAAAAGCATGGTTGCATACAGATTAGACAAAAGACTTTTCCTTTTAGATTAGCAATGCATGGAGGTTTCAAAAAGTATCCTTGATATTACAAAAATATGTGTTTATACCATAGCAGCAAAAATCTTTTGGGGAAAAATTTGGCAAACCAAAAGTATAAGATTTTATGAAAAAATCGGGAAAAAGTCTAGAAAAAATCGGAAAAAAATCATATTTAATAAAAAAAGGTTAAAAAAGTAGAACAAGAGATAAAAAAAAAAAATTTAAAAATTTAAAGGAATTTCCATAGCATAGACATATAGAGAGCAAATAAAATAAAGATTTTAACTAATAATTTGTAAAAAATAGGTATTTGTAGTTTATATTCATATCGTTGATTACATTGTATTGGACATTTTTCAAACTCAAAGCATTGCTTTACATTGCATAACTAATAACTAGATGTTGACAGATGACAAAATTTCAATTACAATATAGTTTTTACAAAGTCAACCTAAGCAGATATGCAATTACTTCACATTGCATAACTAATAACTAGGAACAGCTCCCAATTGCATTTGCTTGTCATGGCATTCTATGAGACCACATTTCTTTGAGGCATTTTTTCAAACAATTCACTGCCTTGTCTATACTACCACATTTTTGATACATGTCTACCAAAGCATTTTGTCAAATAGTTCACTGCCTTGTTGATATCGCTGAAAGCCTAAACCAAGTGCTTTTGAACAAGCTATGGATGCTTCAAAAAAATCTATCAAAAGTATAATAGTAAGCAATATCATAGACAAGGAAATGAACTCTTTGAAAAAATGCCTCAAAAAAATGAGGTCTCATGGTGATGGAATGCCATGGCAATCAAATGCTTTTGAATGCCATGGCATTCCATCACCATGAGACCTCATTTCTTTGAGGCATTTTTTCAAAGAGTTCACTGCCTTGTCTATGCTAACACATTTTTCATACATGTCTATCAAAGCATTTTATCAAACAGTTCATTTCCTTTTTTCTATGGCTAAAAGCCTAAAATAGGTGCTTTCAAACAAGCTATGGATTGTCATGGCATTCCATCACCATGAGACCACATTTCTTTGAGGAATTTTTTCAAACAATTCGCTGCCTTGTCTATGCTACCACATTTTTCATACATGTTTACCAAATCATTTTATAAAAAAATTCACCTCCTTGCTGCTATGGCTAAAAGACTAAAATAGGTGCTTCAAAAAAAGCTATGGATGGTTGGAAAACATCTATCAAAACATAATAATAAGCAATAGCATAGACAAGGCAATGAACTGTTTGAATAAAAGCATCAAAGAAATGTGGTCTCAATGGTGGTGGAATGCCATGAAAATCCATAGGAATTTTCTTGTCATGGCATTCGTCATGCCATTCCATCACCATGAGACCACATTTCTTTGAGGCATTTTTTCAAACAGTTCGTTGCCTTGTCTATGCTACCACATTTTTCATACATGTTTACCAAAGCATTTTATCAAACAGTTCACCTCCTTGCTGCTATGGCTAAAATCCTAAAATAGGTGCTTCCAAACAAGCTATGGATGCTTGGAAAAAATCTATCAAAGCATAATAATAAGCAATATCATAGACATAACAGTGAACTATTTTAATAAAATCCTCAAAGAAATGTGGTCTCAATGGTGGTGGAATGCCATGACAATCCATAGCAATTTTCTTGTCATGGCATTCATCATGCCATTCCATCACCATGAGACCACATTTCTTTGAGGCATTTTTTGAAATAGTTTGTTGCCTTGTCTATGCTACCACATTTTTCATACGTGTTTAGCAAAGAATTTTATCAAACAGTTCACCTCCTTGTTGCTATGGTTAAAAGCCTAAAATAGGTGCTTCCAAAAAAGCTATGGATTCTTGGAAAAAATCTATCAAAGCATAATAATAAGCAATAGCATAGACAAGGAAGAAAATTGTTTGAATAAAAGCCTCAAAGAAATGTGGTCTCAATGGTGGTGGACTGCCATGACAATCCATAGCAATTTGCTTGTCATGGCATTCGTCATGCCATTCCATCACCATGAGACCACATTTCTTTGAGGCATTTTTTCAAACAGTTCACTGCCTTATCTATCCTACCACATTTTTCATACATGTTTACCAAATCATTTTATCAAATAGTTCACCTTCTTTCTGCTATGGCTAAAAGCCTAAAATAGGTGCTTCCAAACAAGCTATTGATGCTTGGAAAAAATCTATCAAAGCATAATAATAACCAATAGCATAGACAAGGAAGTGAACTATTTGAATAAAATCCTCAATGAAATGTGGTCTCAATGGTGGTGGAATGCCATGACAATCCATAGAAATTTTCTTGTCATGGCATTTCTCATGCCATTCCATCACCATGAGACCACATTTCTTTGAGGAATTTTTTCAAATAGTTTCCTACCTTGTCTATGCTACCACATTTTTCATACATGTTTACCAAAGCATTTTATCAAATAGTTCATCTCCTTGCTGCTATGGCTAAAAGCCTAAAATAGGTGCTTCCAAACAAGCTATGGATGCTTGGAAAAAATATATCAAAGCATAATAATAAGCAATAGCATAGACAAGGTAGTGAACTGTTTGAATAAAAGCCTCAAAGAAATGTGGTCTCAATGGTGGTGGAATGCCATGACAATCCATACCAATTTTCTTGTCATGCAATTCGTCATGCCATTCCATCACCATGAGACCACATATCTTTGAAGCATTTTTTCAAATAGTTCACTGCCTTGTCTATGCTACCACATTTTTCATACATGTCTACCAAAGCATTTTATCAAACAATTCACTGCCTTGCTGCTATGGCTAAAAGCCTAAAAAAAGTACTTTTGAACAAGCTATGGATGCTTGGAAAAAATCTATCAAAGCATAATAGTAAGCAACAAGCTATGGTCTCATGGTTTTTTTTCACACGAAAATTAGTGTGATTTTATTCACATTTTTTTGTAGGTTATAAACACTTTTTTTTTCCCAATTTTGTTGTTTTAAATGAAATTCAAGTTTATGGTGTTTTTTTTGTTTATATGATGATATGTGATATTCTAATCCTAATTCATGCTTCTAAGTTGCATAGATATATATTTTGTTTTTACATGTTTTTTGTACCAACGAACCCAAAACGAACTAAACCCCCCTCCAAAAAAATTTGGCCAAACCTGCAAACCGAACCCCCAAACCTGAACCTCAAAACCTATTCCAACACTCTTCATTTTGTTTGCACAAACTTAATTGACCACCAAATTATGTTGCCCCTCGACTTTACCCAAGTTTACTCCCTCAAACCTCTCTTTTTCATTCAAAACCCCTATTTTCCCAACTAGGCTAGACCCTTTGAACACATCAAACTCCACAATCTCACCCTATTTCCAACCTATTCTAACTTATTTTCAATCAATTTCTTTTTTTCACCTCTTCTAGCCTTGCTTTTAAGGGGCCTCAATTTTGAATTTTCAAAAGGTGAAGTGTTAGTAATCTCTTCCAATGCCCTTACTAATTCTATTTTATTATTCCTACTCCCTATGCTACTTACATCAGGCCCATATCACCGAGACACAACCTGAACAATAGGTGGAATGACCTATTTCAAAATACTACACTCAAACCCTTAAGGGATCGATCCGGTTGAACGTAGCTCAGAGCGATTCCGCATGTTTGGGTGAGAAAGAGGACCATGCCTAGTGTGAACATGCCTATTTGAATGCATTGGAATAGTCCATTTGGTCACATGAGTTGCATAATGAAAGTTGCACCACTTTGCAACTTTCCACTGCTTCCATTTGACATTTTTTCCATCAATTGAAATTTGGACACCACGGGAAAACCACTCTGAGATAACAAAAATCGAGAGAGGTTATTTTAGAGAGGCCCAACACGATCCCATGAGATTAGATGAGAAGTTTCTAAGCATCACGGTGTTTGAGTACTCTCATGTTGAAGTTTGTAGTCATTTTTCCCTTTGGACCCTTAAGGTATCGATCCGGTTGAACATAGCTCGGAGCGATTCTGCGTGTTTGGGTGTGAAAGAGTACCATGCCTAGTGTAAACATGCCTATTCAGATGTGTTGGAATAGTTTTTTTGGTCACACAAGTTGCAAAACAAAAGTTGCACCACTTTGCAACTTTCTACTGCTTCCATTTGACACTATTTTCATCAACTGAAACTTTGACACCATGGGAAAACCACTCTAAGATAGCGTAAACTGAGAGAGATTATTGTAGAGGGGCCCAACATGATCCCATAGGATTAGACAAGAAGTTTCTAAGCATCACGGTGTCCGAGTAACCTCATGCTAAAGTTTGCAGCCATTTTGCCCTTTGGACCCTTAAGGGATCGATCTGGTTGAACGTAGTTTAGAGTGAATCCACGTGTTTGGGTGAAAAAGAGGACCATTCCTAGCATAAACATGCCTATTTGAATACATTGGAATGGTCTTTTGGTCACACGAGTTGCAAAACGAAAGTTGCACCACTTTGCAACTTTTGTAATGGCTGAAAATCATAATTGAGATTTGGCTTCATAATCAAAATAGGGATGTTGCATTGCTTTTATGCCTAAGATTCTCTTGGATGGCTCATAAATCTACATTTTCTGCAAGGGGACACCATTCAATGTTTACCGGGTTACTTACAGATACGCAAAGTAAAATAAGACATGATAGTATTGGCATCAAACAAATTAACATGGATAGAAGTATAAATTAATAAGAACCATTGTGCATATACTTACAAATCAATCTAATGAACCATCTAGATCTGCTCTACTCTTTATTGTGTCAAGTATTGCCTCATGGTCAGACTCGCGGACCTTCCAAAAGGTCTTGTTCAAAGGTCTACCCCCATATTTGCTCAAACGAACATTGGATGCCACAACAAGGTTCGAGTAATGAAGAATCTTACGATGCATGTCAAAGTCCTCAAACAACCAGTGTTTAACACTCTTATACCTTCTAATCCATGTTCCAGTAACAACAACTGAGCCTGTAGGGTATTTGATGTTTTCTCCATCTATAACTGGGGCTTCCAATTTCTTTTTAGCCTCAACACAACAACACAAGTAATAGTCTATTCCCTCTTCGCTTTCTTCATCTGTAATAACTGCATAAACATGCCCTACATTGATATGTGCATAAAATCACTCAAAATTAGTCAACATTATGAATACAGTACAAAGTAAGATAACAATATGGAATTTGAAAAACTAAGCAAGTAGATATATTACCTAGTTGAACTAGATTTGATACATGGTCAAAGTCGACCGATGATTCCATCTGTGTTAGTTCCAATGTTGTTGGAGGGTGATATGTGTGAAGTGGGGTAGGATAACTTGTCAACCATTTGTCAACCCACTCCCCTGACTCACAATCATTCCAAGCTTGCATTGTACATGAAGAACAAAAGCATGTCATCTTACGTGTATCGATACTCCATGAACATGCATTTGAGCTAAGGAAAGAGTGTAGCTCACTCGATCCTGTTAGTGTACAACAATCCTCATATGGTGCAATGTTAGTATCATCCATCAACCAAAAAAATATATGAATTGAAGACGTACCTTCATTTCCTAGACCCATCGAAGCATTATGCCACTCGACGATTGAACTTGCATCTATCAACTTAGCACTATCTTTATACTTTAACTCTTCTTGTGCTAATGCTCTTGTCACACATGCTCCTACACCATCATGCTCCCCCTTTCCATGTCCAGCCTCACAAAAGTTCCACATATGTTGAACACCTATAGTGAGATGCATCATGCACAACCAGTAGAACATGCGCACGTTCTTGAACTTTGTTGCACAGTTATCCGACCATATTATATGTCAACCGTATGCTATGCCCCTCCAAGCCAAATCACTATAGAACATCTGGAAGCAACCTTGCAAGAGCTCTGGAGAATGTGTGCGATCATCACTAATATAAAAGTGATACTCCCTAAATACCTTCCTTTGGTCCTCTGTACTATCAACTACATGAATGAATGCTATGTGCACAAATATCAAAACTTGTGTGGAGTTGTAATACTGTGACTACACCTCACACTATGGCTGTAGAGTGTAGTTCTCTACAAATTCAACCACTGATACTATGCTACGAAGTAGAAAGGTTTCCTTGCATAGCTTGAATTGTGTGTCCAGCCATCGGGCTCTATGGGTATGCCTTGCATACTCATACACTAGATTCTCACAAAACATGGACATAAACTAATACACTGGAATCTTCTCAATAACCAAATCACACCTTTTTGCTTGAGACCCATATTTTGTAGCGTATGCCACTATTTTATACTTCCTGAAATCTACTAGTTTATGCCCCACCTCATATGTGCTTTCCATATGTTGACATACTCACATTCGTTGCAAGCCACCGCAACACTCGCATGAACCATCCAAGCATGTTCTCCTATAGAATATTTTTCCATCCTCTATTTGACATAAATTTTTTGATAAGAACTCTCTTGAAGATTTTGGTGGGGCTCCTATACCACAATCCTGAAAAACATCATTAAGATGCAAATCTAAACATATAGAATGATAAACATCATAATGGTTAGCGAATTCAATATGTAGTCTACAGCAAAAAGTAGTGCGTGTGTGATTTATCTTGACATAAAAAGGTTTAAGCATTTCAAAGAATCTTTGATAAATACTAATTTGAGGATAAGCATTTTGAAATTTATGAAAAAATTGGGTTTGAGTTGTATCCAAAAAATGCTTTGGATGTGGCTCATGGTTCTGACTACTGATTCTCCTTCTTATGACATCCCTTTGATTCAGAGATGGCCTTGTATTATTCTTCTAATAATCTTCAATTAGTGTTCTCAATGCTTCAACAAATTTTCTATCTTTATGTGGCAGTCTTCCCGAGAATTCCCATAATTCATTTGAATCGGTGCCCTCAATTCTTTGCCACCTTTGAACGGGTCTTGATAATTTTTTTCTACTAATTCCCATTTGTTCACTTGTCTTTTTAATGAAACGAGATCTCTTTGTTTGATAGCTTACCAGAGTCAATGTAATGACACGTTGGGTGACATTACTATCCTTTGAGCTTGAGGTCTTACCCACACTCTCATAAGCATCCATTAGATTCTTCACAATAGTGTTTTCACTTGATGCATTCGATGTTCTCAACCCAAGATTCTTCATGATGTTTTTGTACTTTAAACCCCGCATCATTTGAACAAATAGTTGACATCTTTCGATCTCATTTAGCCTTTCAAAGAACATTTGCCAAATCTTATCAGCATATCTTCTACAAGTGCATTCCCGAATCTTACCTTCCATGTGCTACAAAATATCCTCATCAATATTAATCAAAAAATTTGGCTTTCTATGCAAAATTCTAGATGGTGTTGTCTTAGGTACATACATCTCAACATTAGCAATTTCATCAATATTTAATTGAGGTGGGCTAGATTGTGTACCTTCGACCAAGGGTGGAATAGAATACATACCTTGAGGTTCACATGGGGATGATGGCATACCTTGTTCATCAAATCCGAGTGATGATGTACTCTCAACTTCAAATGTGGTGGATGGTGTCCAACCATATTCACTTGTGGTAGATGGTGTCCCTCCATATTCACTTGTCTTTAATGGTTTCCCTTCGTATTCACTTATGGTAGAGGGTGTGTCTACAACTACAGTATCTTCATCTCCCCTAGCACGACTCTTTCGCATTTGTGCCCTTTGTGCTACCAATTTCTTTTCTCTTTTTGACAGTTGTGGTTCCTCTTCAACTGGCTTTTTTTCGTCAATCGTTCCCAATTTTTGTTTTTCACGATATTCCCTCATCCATTTTTTCTCTTTATCTCTAAAGGCTTGGATCTGATCATCTGTTTATTTTTTCCTTTTAATAGTTCATTTCTTCGGCATGACGAATAATTTTACCGGTGCAAAAACTGTTAAGTCAAGTCAAATTAACTAATAGTGAAGGGTTGTAAAAGTCTATTAAAGAGGGAGACCAACGGTCACCTCTTTCAAATGTTAGTTTTCAAAGTTGAAGTGGTTTGTTTTCGAGTATGATATTGTGAAAGATGGAATCAAGTTCAAGCTAACCCCATTGTAGGGAGATGACAGGGAACAAGACAAAATGGCAAGGATAGTGATGATGGGAAGGAAGGAGTTCCTCAAGCATGAGGAAGATAAACATGGTGAAGGTGCAACTACTTACACAAAGAAAAGAGTTGAGGTGAGTATGTGCAGGATCATGATGGGCCAAAAAGTGGCAATATGATGGGTTTGTGGCTGACGAATATTTTTTTACCCAAAATTAATGAAACGAAAAGGGGTTTTAAAGGAGATTCTCAGCTTTCCACTAATATAAATTATTATTTACTTTGAATTTAATAAGTAATTATTATTCATTTTCTATTCAACTTATGACTAAAGTCCTAATTAATAGGCTGATTGAAAAACATTTATAGCTTTCAAATGGTATCGCATTGTTTGAATCCAAAACATGTGTCACATTCTATGCTTCACATACTATAGGATAAAAAAAAAAAAAAATGAATTTCATGAAGTTTTGACCAAGTAAAAATGGTTAGACATACGAGTTTTTATATTTTTTAAAAATTTGTAATAAAAAATTCATAATTAATTATTTACATGGAAACAAATTACAAGAAAATTTGCATCACATCTGGGCATGAGTCCTCTACTTATATCCAAAATATTATAAAAAAATATTATAATTTTATTGTGGTTAGGGTGGTCAGACAGACACCTACTTCTTATTTTTTCCCTGAAATTTAAGTACCACTGCATTGAAATTTCAAATTTTCACCAAATAGATTTTTTTAAAACAAAACCTAGTAGTTTAGAAACTACATTCAATTTTCTACAAATTTTATTCTTACCTACTTTTGAAATAATATAGATAACTTATTCAAAATTTTATGTCAAGTTGCCTAACTCACATTTTTTCTGAATTTTTGCCACTTAAGGGCCTGTTTTTTCCATGATGATCTTGCACATACCCAGGTAGCAAAAGTAGACAAAGGAGTAATGTTAGAAAGAAAAAAGGATGGAGAAATAGTGATAAGAGAAAGGGAATCCTTTATGCATGATCTAGACATGTTTGCAAAGTAGGTTGGAGACAAGAAAAGGACTTATTTCAGTCAAGAAAAGGCAGGAACAAGTGTAGGATAGTCTAATACTGTCAAAATAGAGGTATGCAAACCTGGTGAAAAGAAATGTGAGGTGAAGAACCTTGGGGAAGATACCCTAATGAAAGGAAAAGGAAAGATAAGTGGAGACAAGATGGAGAAGAGGCGAGAATGACCTAGTAAGGTCATGGTGGAAGAGATGGATTGTCTAATGAAAGGGAAATATGGAAAGCAATAGACTGATGACAAAGAAGATGGAAGACCACATGATGAGAAGGTCTCAGAGGCAAATGGAAAGAAGGAAGAGGTAAAAGAGTGTGGATGGATTGAGGAAAGCCATGAAGGGCCTGTCAAGAATAAAGAAATTATGACAGGGGCAGTGTTGTGTCCCCTGCAGATAAAGAGAGACAAGGAGCAGAAAAGCATTGTAGAAACAGTGACATTTAAATCATAAGACACATAGGTAAAGGGATATTTGATTCAAAGTCTAGATGCAAAGAACTGATGTAGGGGGCAAGAAAAAGAAGACAAGAAATTTTTTTTGATGCAGGTCATAAAAATGGAAGTTGCAAAGAGCCTAGATAAAAGGCCAGTGGAAGAATGTATGATATTTGAGAATAAAGATAAGTACGTGGAAAGAATGTTAGATGCAGTAAGTGGTCCACTAAAGGGAAAAGAAGATAAAGAGCCTAAAAATACAGTGTTGGAAAAGAGTTCAGTGGAGGATAAGAGATCAGAGGATGTGATGCATCAAGTGGAATGGAAAAAAGCAAAGGAAAGGTTTGAGACAAAGTTTGTAGAAGGTGCAGTCACCATAAAAGGTGAAATTGAAAATAAAAAGTGTTTGAATGACTTAAAGATGGAAGAGACTAAGGAAGAGATGTTGATAAAGGTTGGCCAAGTGAAGGCTAGATGAAAGGTGAGAGTGGGATCTCCAAATAAAATGGAGAAGAAAGAAAAAGATGAGGCTAGGACAGTGGATGGCCCTAGATGGGTAAGAGTACTAATGTGGAAATTGTATGTAGTTGTGGCAATGTTTCCTAGATGGGAGAACCTAAAGTAGATGGTGAAGAGGATGGATAAGAGGAAAAGAGTGAAGGGAGTGCTTTATTACTTCCTTTTTTTGATGATCATGTTGATGGAGGTGAAGCCAAGGGTGAAAAATAAAAGAAGAAGGACAGAGAGTGGACTATTTGGAAGTAAGTGACACCATGGAACAAGTTAGGAACAATTGGATGTAGCCATGGATGATAGGATAGAGCAAGAAGGTGTAGGTTCAAGGTGATCAGTCAAGAGAGGAATTGTTTTGCAAGGACAAGGCCAAGCCTAAGGTGAAGATGAAGTCAAGAGGGAGCAATGGTAGGAACAAGGAGGATCGTCAGATATTTTTTGCAGGTCAAGGTGTTGCAGAATTCCAAGAGACTTGGAAAGCTTTCATGGCTGGATGTATGGTGCAGGAGCACCAAGGATAGCTAGGACCATTAGGTGGTCAAGTGATGAATTTTTCCTTTGTAATCATGAGTGTGATGTAATAAGGTCTCAAAAGACCATTAGGAAGTGTTTTGAGTCATGTTAGGTTGATAGGTTTATGACGTTGCCATGTCTTGGCAAATGTTGTCAATATGATGGAATGAAGCCTTCAATGGAATAAACATGAAAATACCTATAAGATGGAAATGTAAAGGTCAAATTAGTGTGATGAGGCCATCATAAGGCCATTAGAATAGGTTGAAAGTCAATTTTAGTGTCAAAAAGTGAAAAATTTGCAAAAAAAAAGAAAAAAATGCAAAGTTACACTAAAAAGGGAATTGAAAGGTCAAGTTGGTAAAGGGAAGTTGTAAGGTGGTGTTAGGTGGTTGTAGAGGTTGGAGTTCCTTTAAAAAAGGCCATGTAAACATTGGAGGGAGGTTGGCATGAATCCATTTGAAAATTTGAATGAAATCTTTTGTTGTTTCCACGTTTTCCCTATTTTTTTGAACTTTGTTGGCAATAAACAGTCCGTACAGTGAATATTGTGGCATGAAATGAATTGGCATTGATAGTGGAGTGAGTCTACTATGATTTCCATCAGATTGGAGGCTTACCATTTTGTTTTGTGGGTTTTAGAGTAGATTTTCAAAGACTACATGTGTAACTCAGAAATTAAGGGTTTGAGAGTACAAAGAATGCAAGCTTGATCCATTCCATCTTCTATAGGTATTGTAAGTCAGTGGAATGGATCATAATAGGTAGGGTTAAATTTTTGTGGGTATATTTTGTGCAGGTGTGTTCATTTTAGTGAGTAGGAGTGATGCCTAAGGCTGGAAAAGTCAATTTTCCTTGTGAATTTGAAGGCTAGATGGTGGGGTTTGTCAAAATGATGAAGAACTTGTTGATCTAATGAACTTTTAAGTTTGTGTAGGGTATTTGGAAGGTGTTTGATGCTTTTTGGGGGTCTGGAAAGGCTTGGGCATATGACTTTCAATAAACCCTTAGGTTTTAGCATGCAAAAGGGGGGTTTGCTGAGACAACACTTTAGAATGTTTGTGTCTAGGAACTAACCATGGATTTTGTTGTTTTAGAACATATCAAATGACTATCCATTGGAGGAGTAAAAATAGTCTTTAAGAGGGACCTTCTTTGTAAAATGGGGCTAATCTAGTAGCCTTTGGGCAAGGTAACCTATTAAAACTCCATACTGTTGCAAGGGAACCTTATGTGATTTGTTGGGCATTATACTTGGGGTCTGAGTGGATGCTAAATGGATGATGTGTTGGACCTTTTATGGCCTTCTCTATAACATAGGTCCATTGGATACATTTTGAGACCTAGAAAGCAAAGGATATTGTTTTGGGAAGTTTGGGAGAATGAAGTTTTGAAGGTTGTTTCTTTGCATGCATTTGATCAAATTGGGTTGGTTGTTGTGTTGCTCCACCTTGTCTGCATCAGTATTTGAATTGGCATTAGGTTGTTATGAGTTAATCTTCACCTTGGCTCTACATCAAGAAGGCCTAGGAGTTGTGAAATATAGAAAACCCTAGATATTTATGAGCAAATTGAGGGTTTTTGTATTGGAAACCTATTTGAGCATGCATTAGGAGTATATTCCAATTTTTTAGAGACATGTATGGAAAATTTGGTAGCATAGACAAGGAAATTAGCTGGTTTGTATAACTATTTGACAAAATAAGTCAATGAAAGCTTTGGAAGCATACACAAAGAAAGTCAATTGTTAAATTTAACAAAATTCCTCAAAGAGATGTGGTTTAAAAATGTAATAGGAAAGTGTATAGAATTGTGTAATTTAAAATGTCTATTGACAACCTAAGGTTGTAACATGACAAACAAACAATTTGATCAACATGGAATAAGCAAAACAACAAAAATGAAAGCAAGCCATAATAGAATGAAAGAAAATGTACAAAGACTTCACATACCTAAAAACCAAAGTTTCAAATGGAGGAGTTCTACCAATTATGTAGCCTTTGCTTCTTCTTTCCTCAAATTCCTCAAAAATTTGACATTTTCAAAAGCTTGTTCCCATCAAACTTCAATTGTATATCAATTATCACAACAATTCAAACTTGAATTCATATTACATGCCTTCCAATGTGAAAACTCTGCTATTTCATTCAAAGGTGATGGAAATATCATGAAAAAGGTGGTGGAATCTAAATATCATGCATGCACACTTCACTCAATCACCAAATAGCTACTTTTTGTTGGAGCACACGCATAACCAGGAGAATATACAGAATGTGGGCCAACATCACGGGTATATTGTGTTTATTAACCATTTTTCAGTGAAAGAAATAATCCGCACACGTTATATCGCGCTCACGTTATTTCCCACTAAACGACCATCTCTCTATTTATCAATAATGCACTCGCGTTATAATAAATTTAGTTTTTTTAAAAGATTTATATGGTAGACCCACTCCAACCCACTCCCACTCTATCTCCCACACACTTTCACCCTCTCCCAC
>VDFB02281492.1:596558254-596659628 GCA_007258455.2 Sequoia sempervirens
TTGGATGGAACACTCATTGTTCCATGCTCTAGGTCTCACCTTGGTGAACCCCTTTGGTGTCACTCTCCACCACCTTAACCTATAGGCCCTAATGCTTGTTAGGCACCCATGGTTCTCCTGGCCAACCCTACTATCATCTCCATTTCCCTAACCAAGCCAATCTTGGTGCTCTCTCTGCCATTCTCTCCTTAGCCCTTAATCTTCCTAAAGGCTAGCTAAATCTCCAACCTTCACTAATTCGATGCAGGGGTGTGTGATGTCTCCCATGGCTTCAAGACCATCCCCCTAGGGTTCTTGATCATCCACCAATCTCCAATTTTCCATCGCTCTCACCAAACCCTCTTCTAGGGTTAAAAAGGCTACTAGCCCTTGAGCCCCAATTAGGTCTCCTAACCCGAGAAAAGTGGAAACCACTCCAAAAACCTCTAAATGACCTAGGATCTTTTCTTGGGGTTTGTGTTTCCTATGCCCACACCTTGAAGATTTTCGGGGTTTGGAGCCTGTACTGTCCGTACACTGCCCTAGCCACGAACTTAGCACTTTTAGGCTTGTTTTAAGCCAATTTCTGACCTCCTTGAGATCAGTCAGTTTGTTTGCCACTTCCTGGTTTGTGTTAAGCCTCCTTCTTGTTACCAAGCCTCTGTAAGGCAATCCACATCCTCTCCACACTGTGGTTCACTAGGAGATTGGCACCCCTGCAACCTTAGTGCTCTGCACTCTTTGACTATCCTAACCGGGCACTGCCAAGCTCGCCTAGGAACAATCTTTTGCCATGGATTCCTGACTCCTAAGGACTCCTACCTCTACCTTATGTACAAACATGGAGTCTAGCCTCTGTTTCCAAGAACCCATACACCAGGTATAGGGGAAACATGGTCTAGAGCTCCATCTCTGCCGGTCTGACAGTCAGAACAAAAATTGCAAGAAATGAATTAACCTAACAAAAATAAATGCTTGAACTGATGCAACAAGCTAACTACTGAACTAAGCAATTCCTGAAAAGGAATTACACTACCTACTCTACTCTCAACATTTGATCAAACCATCAATGCATAAATCCAAAACCATAAACTAGAAGATGTTCTTCAATATCACAGTCTTAATTGCACTCCATGAAATTATTACAAATCAAAAACCAACCAACCCTACTCTCAGCTTGAGCAACTCCTTATAACTCCTCTCCAAGGTAGTTACCAATCCCTTGGGTTGGACATTTCCATAATCAAGTGGCAAAAGGTGCAAAATGTCCCATTTTGCCATCTTTGCCAATTATTTCTAACTCCTAAACAACTAAGAAACATGAGTTACAACCTCCCTCCTGATCACTCCTGATCAAGACAAGAAAACACTCTAACTCAAATTCCAATGGTCAACATGACCTTCTTAGAAAAGCATTTACACTAAATTTATCCTAGACTACCCATAACCTAGTGTTTCCTAGTAAGCTACAAGTTGCTCTACTAGAGGGAGTGGGAGAGAGATATATGGTAAAGGGTTAAGTGTAGAGATGGCAGGAGTTCAAGGAGTTAAGGGTAGAGGAGAGGGAGATGATAGAGAGTGAGTGAGAGAGAGAAGTCCTATAAGAGAGGAAGTGGGTATGAGGAGAGAGAGAGAGAGAGAGAGAGTGAGTGGGAGAGATAGAGGGTAGAGGTTTTAGGGTTTTGCAAGGATTTGTTATGCCTTGCATAACCACCCCATTTTATTTTGGCACAAAATGGGTCCCCCTTTTTCTTTTGTTTTCTTCACCTTTGGTTGTCCGGTTTGGTCTTAGGAGTTCTCTTGCTTTCCTCCTAAGTTTGTCTTTGTTCTGTCAAATTTTGGTTCTGCCTCAGCCAAAGTTGGGTTCCTTTTGTTATAATTAATGAAATAATGAAAAATGATATATTTTATATGCTTCTAAGGACTAATGGGGACCTTTTTTTATAGGATTAAATCATGCACCTGATGATTTTTCTCAAGGAACTCAATTGGAAAGCATACCTCAATCAAGTTTGGCAAAAAATTCCTCTAAGGGGAAAGTTGGTGAGACCCTCCAGATGTCTTGCCGACTAGTAGTGGTTATATTCATTTGAAATATACCGGTTAGCCAGACATTTTAATCGCCATGGGTTTCTATATATCTCACTGACCAAAAGAAGTCTCGTCGACCATTGCACACAAGGCTAGCATTGCCAAAAGAATTTGGGTTCAGGGAGAAGTCTTCCCGACAAATAGAAGTCTCGGCGATAGGGGGTAGCATCGGCATGAAGTCTCACCGACCAAGCGAAGTATCACTGAAAGGATGGTGCCTTCGATATAAGGTTGTAGCTTCGGGGTAAGGTCTCACCGACGGGGTGAGGTCTCACCAAAGTGGGATGGTTTCAAGGAGATGTCCTAACAACATAGGGGAGTCTCGCCAAAATATTTGAGTTCGGCATGATGTCTCGCCGAAGGGGTAAAGTCTTCCCGACTGGGCGAAGTCTCGCTAAAAGATGAAGGCCTCGGGGAGAAGTCTCACCAAAGGTTATGCCTTTGGTGTAATCTCTTTCCAACCAAGGGACTCTTGTCGATAATGGTTCACAAGGTTGAGCTCGGGGAGACCCTGAGCGAAAGATTTGTACTTGGTATGATATCTTGCTGACTACTGGAGGTCTCCGCAAAAGAATGGTTGCTTGGGGAGAAGTCTTCTCGACTCGCCGGAGTCTCGCAGAAGGGTGGGGGCTTCACTATAACATCTTGCCAACCAGGGAGAGTCTCACTGACATGGAATGATATTGGTATAACCTTTTGCTAATAGGATGGGGTCTCCTCAAAATGAAATGAGCTTGCCAAAAGGAGGCATCATCGCTATGAGTTATGGTTGAATGATCATGGTCTCGCTGATAAAGGAAGGCTTCACTGTAATGTCTCATTGATAAATGGTGGTCTCACCGAAGGAAGTTGAGCTCAGTAGGATATCTCACCAATGATGGTATGTCTCGCCGAAGGTCTTGTGGCTTTGCTACAATATCTTGTCGACTGAGAGAGTCTTTCCGATAGCGATGGACTTTCCAATGGAAAAGGGATATCGATATGACTCCTGCTACGTTCCATGAGCTCTGGCCAATAACGATTTTCTTGTTGATGGTTTTTGTGATATCAATATAAATTTTGCATTTGATATGAGGTCTCACTGATAGTTGTATGTTATGTTGATCGTTGCTGAGAAGCATAATCCCATTGGGGAGACACAGCTAGTGTCTCACCGACATGCGATTCTTTCTGAAGAATCTTTTTACCCCTTGGAAATCCTACATGGAGTGTGTTCAACCAATCAGAAGAAGCTAGAGGTGAACCATTGGTGGTTTGACTGATTGACTACCCCTGTCAGGAAGATCAACATAATGTGCGTGACATGGGTCGGCTCAGTGAAGCAATGGTGTTTGGATCTAACAAGGGAGGTCTGATGCTACTTGTAGAGGAGGTCAACTTGCAGAAAGATCTTGAGCACCAGAAAGCTGAAAGGAAGAAAAGGCCACGAGTCTCATGTGATAGCTGGGATCTCTACTGGCAAAAGGTAGATCGCCATTTATGGCTATACTCCAGGGCATTCAAAGCAGCTCTAATGGAAGTTTGAGATGGACATGAAGGTTAAGAGTTAATGTGATTATTCCAAAAGATCTTAAGGCTTCTCCTAAGGGCAATCCTTCACCGACATGGACATGGGGATGCACATTGAATGCAACATTAACTTCATTCCAAAAAGATCTGAGGGCCGACCCTTCTAAAGTGGGATGTTTTTGTAAACCCTAAAACAGGGGTCGACTTCCTTTTTGGCACATTCGGTATATATCACATTTTTTCCTCTTTCGAAAAAAGAAAACAAAAGGAAGGGTTTTTTAGAAACCAATAGCAATAGAGAAACTTAAGAGGAGTAGAATAGGAGTTAGATTCCATAGAAGGAAATTATGTATCTTTGTATAGATGGAAACAGTCTGAAGACAGGTTTTTTGTACACTGGTGATTGTGCTAGATTTGTGAATGTTGCTTATCTATTTCACTAAAAATAGAAGCAACCAGATTTAAATCTACTTCATGTTGTGTTCCAGAATGGTATTTATATTGGGTTAATCATTTGATTTGAGAAGCTTTCAAGGAATGAAATCTTATTTTATGTTTTGTCTAAATAGTAATTTAAAATCTATTGTCGAAGTTAGCACTGTGAATGAATGAAACTATGTGTTAATCGCAAGTTAATTTTGTTCTGTAGCTTTAGTTAGCAATTCCTTGAAAGGTAGCAAGTCTGATTAAGTTGGATGAATTATTTCTCTCTTCAGTTCCAAAGCTTTGATCTATCTTTTTCTGTTTCTGAAAAAACCCTAGTTAAAGTAGGTTTGAATTTATGTTTGATCTTAGAACAATCCAGAAGCTCAACACTAGCAGGCCCCTTGAACATTATAGTTCACATCAACCATTGAGTGCAATCAACACAGTCGAGAACCGATTACCAAGACCTTGGGAGTTAGATATCCATGTGTTATTCTTTCTCTTTTAGGAGAGCAAAATAGTAATATTCTACTTAACTATTGTTGTGCTCATCTGAACCAATCAATAGGATTTAAGGTTTAAGGGTAGAGGGCTAAGGGTAGAGTGGAGAGACATAGGAGTGAGGTCCTTGAGAGAGGGAGAGGGGGTAGGAGGGAGAGATGAGAGAGAGAGAGGGAAAGAGGTGATATTTAAATATTTTACATGTTAGTAATATTAATTAGGTATATAATATTTTATATATTAGTAATATATATATACATTAACTAAAATATAGATATAATATTTAAATATTATACATAATAATATAATATATAATATAGTAAATTATAAACTATATTGTATATTCTAAACTAGATATATTAAAATAAACTATAAAATATTTATTGCATTTTCTAAATCATATATTATAAAGTATAATTTTTTTAAAAAATCATATATAAACCAAATCGGATATCCGATTCAAAACAGATATCTGATTTGAAAAAGATGGATCCAATTTGGAAACAGATATCCGATATTTCTGACAAAAATTTATTGCCTAGGGATTAGCCTCGGGCTTGCTTTGGTATTTGGCTTGGACATTCCAATCCTAAGAAGTCAACGTAAAAAACGTGTTTAACAACTCACCTTGTTTTTCTAGACTTCGTCCATGTGGCTGACAACTTTATTTTTAGCCAAAATTGATGAAACGAAAAGGGTTTGTAGAGGAAACTCTCAGCTTTCCACCAATATAAATTATTCTTTACTTTGAATTTAATAAATAATTATTATTCATTTTCTATTAAAATTATGACTAAAGTCCGATTGATAGGTTGATTGAAAAATATCTATAACTTTCAAATGGTATCATATTTTTGAATCCAAAATATGCATCACATTCTATGCTTCGCATACTATAGGATTAAAAAAAAAATGAATTTCATCAAGTTTTGACCAAGTTAAGGTGGTCAAACATACGAGTTTTTATATTTTTTAAAAGTTGTAATAAAAATCATAATTAATTATTTACTTGAAAAAAAATTACAAAAAAAAATGCGTCACATCCAGACATGAGTCGTTTACTTATATCTAAAATCTTATAAAAAAATATTATCATTTTATTGTGGTTAGGGTGGTCAGACAGACACCTACTTCTTATTTTTCCTCTGAAATTTAAGTACTATTGCATTGAAATTTCAAAGTTTCACCAAATAGAATTTAAAAAATAAAAAATAAACCTAGTAGATTAGAAACTAGATTCAATTTTTCACAGATTCTATTCTTACATATTTTTTAAATAATATAGATAACTTATTCAAATTTTTATGTCAAGTTGCCTAACTCTAATTTTTTTGAATTTTCATTGCCACTTAAGGGCCTGTATTTTCCATTATGATCCTGTACATACCCTGGTCAGGACTATTAATTACAACTATGAACGATTTTTCGACAATTTTATTTGAATAGGATGAGAGATTTAAGTGATATAAGATCGACACTGTATATTCTTCTTATGGCCGACATGGTTATGTGGTGTTTGCTTTGTGGGTGAATAGAGAGTGCTTCACTAGGTCCAGTCCATCCTAATTTATCTCTTTCACATTTTGTTTTCAATGCCAAAGAAGTTTTTTTCATTGTAAGCAAACAAGCTATTTGAGTCTACTATATTTACATCCAATTAGGCCAACCTAATTGATGTATATTGATGCAAGTTGGTATATAAATATGTGTATGACAATTTTGTGATGAAGGATGATGAGAAGTTAGATATGTGATAGTGTGATATTGTGCAAAGTTATTGAAAGTTGTTGTATACCTGCAAAATGGTTTAGGAATTTTCTTTTCCAGAGCTTAATTGGAACTGAACTCTGTACACAGAAGCTGTATTTCATCAGTTCATCTTTTTAGCAGTGAGCCATACTCTTTTGTAATCATTTTAGGTTGTGAGTATTTCAAGGACACTGCATCCTGGTAGTGTGCCTAGTAATATTTTATGATCAATTATAATATATTGTGAGCTAATCCTCACCATGGTTTTTCCTATTCTTGGTTTTTCACATAAAATCCTCGTGTTCATGTGTTATGCGATGTTATCATTCCTTTCATGTTTCTATTTACAATCATAGCTAGATATGTTTTAATTATTGAATAGTTAGAAGTTAAATGGTTTAGTAGAATACTGATTCACCCCCCCTCTCAGTATTCAAAGTGTTAAACAATTGGTATCATAGCTTGGTTCCTTTGGAAAAGTTTAAGAACTTGAGGAATAACTTGAAGTTCGAACACATGGCTAATAAAAGGTATCATGTTCCTCCGAAAGAGATCTCTACAATTAAAGAAATCCATTTTTCTCTTGAAGACCTAGAAAAAAGTTAAAATGAGAAAGAAACTCTAAGGGAGAACTTAAAAGAAGAAAATGAATGCATCAAGAAATTGAGAGAAAAAATTAAGAAATTCAAAGAAAGGCACAAATAAGTAAGTGATCAGTTGAAGAAAAAAAATGAGGATATCACATAACTAAGGTACAAGTAGAAGAAAAGAAAAGAATTGAAGAATGTCAGAAAGCTAAAATCCATAGCAAGATTTGACTTGGAGAAAGAAAGATCTCATGAGGAAAAATTCAAAACAAGTTCTACAATGCTTAAAGAGTTGATTGCATTTCAGAAACCAGCTAATGATAAAGGTGGTTTGAGACTTGAAGAAGGAAAAATCTCAAAGGAAAATCAGACTCCTAACAAGGTTGACAATCAAAAGAAGACTCAAGGAAATAATAGAAAAATCAAGGACCAAAGAAGCAACACCGAAATAACTTCCATCTAACAACCAAATGCTCAAAGGTACCCATCTTTCAAAGGTACTTGTTTTTCATGCAATAAATTTTGTCATAGGGCAACAAAATGTGGAAGTAGAATGAATCATGATGTTGGATTCTTTGTTGGACAATGTATTTATTGCAATAAATTTAGACATAGAGCTACTGATTGATGAAGTCAGATACTGATGATGAATAGATTTTATACTGGTAGAATGCTTCTCAATGTTGGTAGAATGATTCAATCATTTAAATGCTATTGCTTCACATGTAATGCATTTGGACATAAAGCTAACTAGTGTAGATCAAGGTTGAATACAAATTAGTTTGGTCAGAAGAATGTTGTATGCTACACCTATGATAAACCAAGACACATTTCAAATTTCTGTAGAAGCAAGAATGGGAAGAATTCTAATCTAGAACAAAGGAATAAAACTGTGAACAAAGTAGACCCACTAAATTCAAAAACGAAATGGAGAATATTTGGACGAAAAAGGAAGAGCCTGAGAATAAGGATGAATCAAATGCATTTGTACTTGAATCTAGTGCAGATGCTTCTTCTAAAAACTAAACCTAGTGTTGGATTTAGGGGGATCTTTTATAGAGAAATCTAATAAACCCCTCATATAAGAGGTTTCAAGCAGTGACACAAATATATGTGATGTAAGACACCATTGGGTGATCCCACAATAGTGGTTTACAATGTTTGGCCAAACTAGACACTGAAATTATTATTTTTAACTAAATCTTCACATTTGGGCACCTATAGCGGCTAAACCATGAGGAATTTGAAGATGATGCAAACTAGAGTCTCATCACATTTTATCTTTAGATTCTAAAAATATTTTTTTCAAAATTTTTGGAATCAGATTGCACTTCTTTTTCCATCTCCCACGAAAATTGGTTTTTCTTTAGAAAACAACATTTTTCAAAAGTGACACACACCGCATAATGCATAATTTTTTTTCCATGAAGGATAAAATTCTAATTCTTCCAAATTTAGATTTGTAACTCCGATATGTAGTCCTTCCACTTGGTTATATAGTTTTTTATTGAATATTTTTTCTTTAATCAAGTTTCAAAGTCAAACCAATTACAATTCAGACACAGCATGACCATATAACATGTAACTTTTTTTGTATTTATTGAAATTCAATTTTTATTTTTGTTGGATCAAGGGCTTCAATATCTAGTGCACTCATATTTTTCAAAACACAAATTTGACAATCTGTTATTTTTCCAGTGTAGAACAAAGACCTTCATTTTTCACGAAAAATCTATGTTTAATAAAACTAAAAAAACAAATACATAATAAAACCAAAAATATTAAAATTATATTCATTGGATAGCTCGTTCCAAGGAATACCTGATTCAAGTTGGGTTTGTGAAGATTCCTCCATCTTCATCCGCAACCCAAGCTCCAAAGTGCCAAAATTTAGGTTCTTTTGTGTCTAGGGGGGGATGAGGCATAAGGGGGGTTTGGTCAAACCAGGGTTCGAGCGAACCCTGGTTCGAGTGAACCCCTTCACTATGCTTTTTTTTTTGTTTCTTTGGCAGCCAATGTTCAAAGGGGTTCGGTCGAACCCTGGTTTGAGCAAACCCCTTATGGGTTCGGTCAAACCAACAGGTTCGTACAAACCCCCAAAAACACTTTTTTTTCCTTGGGGTCATTTTTTGTGAGTTTTCCTTCCTCACTTGAATTGTAAACCACTATTGTGACTTCAACCCATTCTAAAGATGTTGAAAAATATTCTAATAGAAAATATGCAATTTTAGAGAATTGTAGAGCACTTTGGGGTTTACAATGTATTCATAAGGTGTTTATCATCTTTTTGAAGGTGGACTACATTAAATGCAAAATTAGGGAAAATTTGTAAAATATAAAGTATAAACTGAAGTTGAGCTAAATCATTTTTTTCACATTCAAAAGAAAGCAGAGCAAACTAAAGTGATTTGAAGGCGATTGAGAGTATTTGGTATCAAACCCTAGTTTCAGTGGAATCTTGAAAATGGTATTTACAACTATTTGTACTTTGTGAAGTTTGATTAGAAGAAGTTTTCTTAAGCATATACAAGTATGCGAGAGAAAAATGGAAACTCCCACTATGGTTAAGACCTCTAGGAGACCTTGACCAAAATTTAGAATATTTTCCTAGAAGGTTTATGAAATGGACCCCATTGGTGCATTCTTGGAAATTTTGAGTAATGTCTTTCCCACTAAGGATACAAGAACCTACATTCACACAAAATTGGAAGAGTTTGACCATTAGGTTCTCAAGGATGAATGGATAGATGAGCTAAGTGGAAATAATTCCTTTGTGAAACTAGAATATGAAAACCTAGTATGGAAGAAGCTAGATGTATTGAATTGGTTCCCAGAATTTTGTGGTGAGATATTTTCAAATTTTGTGAGGATGGCACTTAGTAGAGTACATGAAAAATTTGTGTGGACAAGTGTAGCTGGAGTAATTACCAAGTAATTAAAGTTGTAACTAGTCTCTGTGAAACTAGACACATACCACTGCTAAAAGTTGTGAAGAACGATATGGTCATGAAACTAGTTGGTGCTACATATAATGATTGGTCAAAAAATCTACTTTACAAACAAAGGTAATTCAATGTCTAAAACTGTAATATATGTTTCATATGAGATGGTGGTTAATGGAAGGGGCTATGACTTGTGTGACTTGGTCTAGTAGCAACTTATGCATAACCTAACTCAAACCAAGAAAAGAAGTATCCATTAAATTTTGGTACTTTGGTAGTTTGTTTACTATTTTACTTTCTAAGAGATTTATTTGGAAAAAACATTGTATGGGATTGCAACAGACCAGTGGCACATCAAATTTTTGAACATTTACACAACCTTAGAGATTTCAAAGTGCAAAAATGATGCTTTAAATACATTCTTTGCATTTTTCCACATGTATGAAAGAGACAAAGTTCCAAGGAGCCTATTAAAGAAGTATGCAAAGCAGATAAATTTTCTTGTGACCACTAATGAGTGCATAATAGAAGCAATAAAACCTAGAACTCTATGGATAGAGCCTCTAGGATATGAGATTGATGAACAAATAGCTGAGAATTTCATTGAGATGCTATTGAACAATCCTAAGGACCCCACTCTACCCTGACATAGCACATATGAAGAGAAGTCTACTGAAATTTGGAAACTTTAGCGCCTTACAGGGCTAAAAGAGTGAATAAAAGTGTTGAAGAATACTTCAAATTTCATTCATTGTTAAAGGATGATGTTGATAGGCTATGGGAACATGTAGGAGAGAAAAGGACCAGATTAGTTGAAGTGCAATTTGAGCCTAGGAGATTAAGAAGACCATCCTCCTCTTCCTCTAAAGTACCAACAACACCTAGTGCAATGAAAATAGTAAAAGGAAAGAAGGCAGAGCATAGCATCCCAACAACAATTAATATAACTACTTCCTGTAGACCCAACACCAAACCTTATAAAAAGAGAAATGTACCCCCTATTGCTCAATCTACCACCCCCAGAAGAAGAATAAAGCAAAAGGAAAACAAGAAAAGGAACATAAGTGATGCTATATAGGAAGAAATTGATCTTGGTTTGCAAGAAGAGAAACACCTGAAAAGAAATAGAAGAAGCAATACCTCCACAAGTAATGAAGAAGAAAAAATCCGAGAAAATTTTGATATCTCATATGATAAAGAAGAGACACACTTGATGAAATGGAGTCTTTCAAAATTCATGTGCATGAGAAGAAGAAAGAAGAAGTTACATCAAAACCTATGGAGGCGATATGTAGCTCTCCTTCGGTAAGTGATTGCCCACTTCTAAAGATGGAAGCTTTAGTTAATAATATGATAGATATAGAGGATATGCTAGCCACTACAAGGTTATTTGATGAAGATGATAAAGAGGACAAGGAAACAATTATAGATGTTTTTGTTCAGTATATGGTTATTTTTAATGAGACTATGGAATCTATAAGGAAGAAGATGACTAACAATGTATGTTAAGCATTAGTACATAGAAGGCATGAGGCTATAAAGGTTGAGGATAAAATCAAATTTGATGCCTTAAACATATATGGATCCTCTTTATCTAAGGAAGATGCCACTACGCTACTAAAAGAGTGTTCCCAGTTGTTAAGAGTTAAACAAAGAGCCACTATTTTGATGACTAGAGAGAAAAGAGTACTGAAAAGTTAAGGCAAGAAACTCATGATATTGTAAGGGAAATGGAAAAGTTCTATGGGATGAGAACCAATTATTCATCTTATACGGATCAAGCATAGGAGCCTTTCAATGTTACAGAAGTAGAGGAACATCCTATTATGGAAAATGTTGGTGAAACACTTTTTTCTTCAAAGACATATGCTGCTCTGAATGATACAAAGGAAAAAAATAGCAAACTCACTGAAGATAAGCATAATACCGGTAACAATTCAAAAGATCACCATGAAAAGACCAAAAACAATGAAGACAAGAATGAAGAGGAAGGAATCAAAAGTGAAAAGAACAATGATGTTAAAGATGATGGAGACAAAGAGGAAGAAAAGAAGGACAAACCATTAGAAAATCCCTCCAAAGAAGAAAATGAGGAAAATGAAGCAAAAGAGGAGAAGAAAGAAGAAAACAAGAAAGAAACAGTGATTGAAAGAAGTGAAGAAGAATTCCCTAGGACCATTCAGCCATTAAAGCCATCCAGAGAATCATCTGAAAGTACTCTTAAGGGTCTATTGACAAGGGAAACAAGTATTCAACCTGTGCTACCACCTCAGTTGATTCAACTTCCATCTCATCCAAGCTATGTGGATCTAAGAAAGATGTCACCTGTAGAAATCTAATAAAGGTTTGTGGTACTTTTCTTGAATCCAAAACATAGGAAATTAAACATGCCTATCAGAGAAGGACTGAATTCATGAGTGAAGCTATTAATTATTTGCAAGAGATAACCCTTGATGCAAAAATTGATATTTCTTTTAGCACATATACCTCCAACCTTAAGATGCAAACCAAGAAAGAAGTAGAGTCAAGGTTCTTGGAGAGAAGGTTGCTAGTGCTACAAGACAAGTGTGTAATTGCACATACCAAGGTGTTAAAAAATATGAAAGAAGTAAAGGACTATGATGAGGAAGCTCATATATTATTTTTATATTGCATGTGGTGGCCTGTTGCCACTAAAGGCATTAAGGACTTAATGAACTCAATAGAGTCTTAACTTGCTAATGCCTCCAAAACCTATAGGATTGCAGAAGATAGAAATTATACTACGTGGACTTCTATTACAGACTTGTAGAGCAAGTTCTTCACTTTATTGAGGTAGAAAGAAGATTCTATGAGAAGATTTGGACAACTCAGAAATTTGGTAATGTCTAGACACATTCCCATATTAGGTGCTTTAGTAGATGCAAAAAAGCTAGACAAATTCAATCTTAATCCATCTACTCTAGAAGAAGGAGAAGCATGCCTAGTTGGACTAGAATCATTGCATCAGACTCTTGTTAAAGCGAAGGGGATCTAGGATGAAGTAAGAACTGCTTGGGAAGCTATTCTCAATGAACTACAAGGTGCCCCTAGTTCCTAATTAAAATCCTTGAAATGCACACTACACTCAATGAAGACATCATGTGCACCAATATCCAAAAGTTATTTCCTTTAACACCATTTTGATATCCAAAAATGATGCAAGGATGAACCTAAAGTTTCAAGGGCCTATGTTTATGTAAAGGAAGGCACGCCCATGTTGGTGTAATGAAAAATCTAAGATGCCACACAATTTTTTTCCCATTTCACTAATCTTCAAAGAGAGTGATGTCTTTCAATGCTTTATGGAGAGACATATTCTAGATGATACAAACATAGTTGATAGATTTAGCTCAAAATTTAAGTGCAAGGGAGTGTGTGGATCATGCAACTATTCATTTCTTTAAATGATCTATATTCTCTTTCAACTACACATTTTGTTGAGGTGTGAAGGAAATAGTGCGATAAAGATCAATCTCTTCAAAACTGCAAAATTAATAAAAGTGGTGGGTGACATATTCTCTATCATTTTCAATGAGAAGAATCTTGATGTAGTGTCTAGATTATTTATTGGCATCAAACTTAAAGTCCTAAAATATATTAGCTAAATACCCATCTTTTCAAAGGAAGAAGACCCATGTGTATCTAGAATATTCACCAATGAATGTCAAAAATTAGAAGGCCTTGATAAAAGACAAGGATGGAAAGGAACCCATAAAGTCACTATGAAATATCTCAAATAATATTGAAGCCCTTTGTCCTTCCCTTTATTGATATTATCCTCAAGATGTTTTTCCAAGTCACAAAATAAATAAATAAAACTGAAAAAGAAAATTTAGGGAGAACTTGTTAGAGTGAATAATTTATCTATTCACTATACTTAAGTGTACATCAGTTGATGAGGTTAGACAACATCTTGTCTAGCTAAATGTGCAACCTTTTAGACCTCTAGAGGTTACAAAGTTATTTGGTAAACCTCATGTTATATCTTTTTGAGGTTGGAAGACTTTCCATCTCACCTCAAAGGTCACTCAACACTTGGCATAAATGTTGGTGACTTGGTCATAGTAGAGGGTTGAATCGCACTCTGCCCATTACAAGATTTTTGGTCACAATTATAATGCAGGAAATTTGGTGGCAATTTCAGCCTCGTTGCAATTGCAGATCGTGGCTTTTGATTAAATTGTAAGAATTGTGGCCTATCGGCCTGTATGCAAGCGCATATGTGCATTAAGGACTTAATGGACTCAATAGAGTCTTAACTTGCTAATGCCTCCAAAACCTATAGGATTGCAGAAGATAGAAATTATACTACCTAGACTTCTATTACAGACTTGTAGAGCAAGTTCTTCACTTTATAGAGGTAGAAAGAAGATTCTATGAGAAGATTTGGACAACTCAGAAATCTGGCAATGTCTACACACATTCCCATATCAGGTGCTTTAGTAGATGCAAAAAAACTAGACAAATTCAATCTTAATCCATCTACTCTAGAAGAAGGAGAAGCATGCCTAGTTGGACTGGAATCATTGCATCAGACTCTTGTTAAAGCAAAGGGGATATAGGATGAAGTAAGAACTGCTTGGGAAGCTATTCTCAAGGAACTACAAGGTGCCCCTAGTTCCTAATTAAAATCCTTGAAATGCTCACTACACTCAATGAAGACATCATGTGCACCAAGATCCAAAAGTTATTTCCTTTAACACCATTTTGATATCCAAAAATGATGCAAGGATGAACCTAAAGTTTCAAGGGCCTATGTTTATGTAAAGGAAGGCACGCCCATGTTGGTGTAATGAAAAATCTAAGATGCCACACAATTTTTTTCCCATTTCACTAATCTTCAAAGAGAGTGATGTCTTTCAATGCTTTATGGAGAGACATATTCTAGATGATACAAACATAGTTGATAGATTTAGCTCAAAATTCAAGTGCAAGGGAGTGTGTGGATCATGCAACTATTCATTTCTTTAAATGATCTATATTCTCTTTCAACTACACATTTTGTTGAGGTGTGAAGGAAATAGTGCGATAAAGATCAATCTCTTCAAAACTGAAAAATTAATAAAAGTGGTGGGTGACATATTCTCTATCATTGTCAATGAGAAGAATCTTGATGTAGTGTCTAGATTATTTATTGGCATCAAACTTAAAGTCCTAAAATATATTAGCTAATTACCCATCTTTTCAAAGGAAGAAGACCCATGTGTATCTAGAATATTCACCAATGAATGTCAAAAAATAGAAGGCCTTGATAAAAGACAAGGATGGAAACGAACCCATAAAGTCACTATGAAATATCTCAAATAATATTGAAGCCCTTTGTCCTTCCCTTTATTGATATTATCCTCAAGATGTTTTTCCAAGTCACAAAATAAATAAATAAAACTGAAAAAGCAAATTTAGGGAGAACTTGTTAGAGTGAATAATTTATCTATTCACTATACTTAAGTGTACATCAGTTGATGAGGTTAGACAACATCTTGTCTAGCTAAATGTGCAACCTTTTAGACCTCTAGAGGTTACAAAGTTATTTGGTAAACCTCATGTTATACCTTTTTGAGGTTTGAAGACTTTCCATCTCACCTCAAACATCACTCAACACTTGGCATAACGGTTGGTGACTTGGTCATATGGGTTGTTGGTTTGCACATTCCAAGTGATCCCGGGGTTGACACCTATAGGACACTTGTGTACTCATTTGTGCCACATCATGGGGAGCTCGTCAATCCACATGATCGGTGGATTACATCTTCCTTGCTTATTTAAGCAAGCTCATATTGTACATTCAGATTAACTATAATGTGAATTAGTCTGGTCAGTGTGTGCATGTATGTTTATGTGGAAGCACAAGGTTTTTGTTGTTATGATCTTGGAAGAAAATCCTAACATGGTATCAAAGCGATGCATCAAAACCCTTCCCAGCACTTGCACCAAGCCTAATTAGAGCTCCATGCAATTTAATCTACATGTAAAAATGATCTTTGTGTGGGTGTAATTTTTTTGGTGCATGCAATCATGGATCTTTTGTAAAAATTGCAAAAAACACAAATAGTAGAGGGTTGAATCGCAGTCTGCCCATTACAAGATTTTTGGTCACAATTATAATGCAGGAAATTTGGTGGCAATTTCAGCCTCGTTGCAATTGCAGATCGTGGCTTTTGATTAAATTGTAAGAATTGTGGCCTATCGGCCTGTATGCAAGCGCATATGTGCAACATTTCCCCTCTCAAAGACTCAACCTGCAAGCAAGAGATTATTTACGCCTCCCATTGCGCCCTCTATTTGCATTGGCCTTCATCGTGGTCGATTCGATTTGCATGCATAAAAAGGAAACTTCGCCAAGTAATCTTCTGAACCAGTAAGCATGACCGCTTTATGAGTGGCAGAGAAGCTTGTAAAGAGGCTGTGTGTGGATTGAAGCAGCACAAAAACCTATTTCTCGCTCTAGCACATTATGCCGTCATTCATATTCTTTTGCTAGTGGCGGTCTCTTTTGCAAAGTTTCTGGCTGTTTTTCAAGTCTAAGGATTGCCGGAGGCATTGAAAGGCTTTGAAACCTTTCTCATTCAGCGCCACTAACCATTGTTTCATTCGTTTGCTTCACAACAGAGAGATCAATCTACATTTTCTATGTTTAGCATGTTTATTCAATGTTAAACTACAGATCTCAAAGTCCATTTGCAAGTTCAGTCTATTTCCTACGACTTTCTCTTTGACTCCCACGCAGCCTCTCTTCCTGCGCAAGCTTGACGCTCCATTACAGTGCTCTCTTCACACTGCTCTAGAGCTGCACATTCTCTCATGCCAATCAATAAGTTTCCAACTCCAACTTACCTTAGTTCTGGTGTTTTTGAATCTCCTATGTGTTGAAACAATATCCATGTGACCCACACCAGCTCTACTAATAGTCACAACTTCAGCAATCAAGTAGATTTGTGTTGTGTGAAGGTTCCAGTTAAGGCATGGACTTCCATAGATCATTGTTTCAGCAACCGAAGGACACAACCCTGATCATTGATACACAAGGAGGCGTCAAAGTCATCTATAAAGCATACACGACTTGCTCTTCTCTTTCTATTTCCTGCGCACCCTCCTTATACTCCTCCACCAACACTTCTCAAAGATCTATACATTGCGCAGGGTTTGGTATAAAGTCTCCAAAAGGGTCACACATCCTTCATTCACCTGTAACGACTCCATATGCCCCAAGGCCCGGTCAATTGTCAATAATGTCATTCATTATGGAATAGTAATTGACATATAAGATCTTTGCCACCTTTGATGGTATATTAATTATTTGACCACTAACTATAAATTTGTTGTTCACTTCACACATTTATTTTACCAACAATTTTTGTTAACCAACTCTTATAGTTCAACTAGTGGTTAATATAATTGTTGAATGCAAGATTAAATTTTGTGGTCACGTAAAACTAGATAGTTCATTTGCTTTCCAGAGTGGGGAGATAATTTTATTTTTTTGTCATAGTTAAAATATTTAAAAGAGAGTCAATTTTTTCTTTTGCAATGAATGTGACAAAGGGAAAGTATTTATAGGGAGGTTGATTTTTTTTGCCTTAATTAAAAATTTGTAAAAGAGGATTAATTTTTTTTTATTTTGCAATGAATTTAGCAAAGGGGTTCATTCCTTGAATAAGGGGGTTGTTTAATTTTTAGTTTTTTTATTTTCATTTTTTGAGGTTTATAAGGCATATGTCTTCTTAATCCACCTCATGACATAAAATTTGAAGAACTTGTAATAACAAATAAGTTTGTAAATGCACTCATATAAAGTGCCCACAAAACTGAATGTCTAAAGGAAATTTGGGAAATTATTGTACTTAAACTAAATTATAAAGTTTAATGGGGGTTGTGTAGAGTCTTGATTTGATATAACAATTGTGGATCCTCATGATTTAACATCACAACAATATCTCATCATGATCCTCACTTCATGTGAGTGTGCCTTAGAGCACACCCTTTCTCTTTTTCTTGTACATCTCTACATTCCTTAATCTCAATTTTAGTTGGTTCTGCTTATATTCTCTTAGCATTAAGGGGGGACTATTATGTGTTATGCTAATGCTTCTTTGAATGAAGTAATGGAGGAATCTTCTTTTGGGGAGTCTCATGAACCTTCTATATTGATCTCTCATATGGGGTATTTTTTTAAGTGGATGATGTTTTCTGAGATTCTAATACTCTTAATCATAGTACTATCTATATTTTCAACTACATAGAGTTTGATTGACCTTGTCTACATAGTTGAGTAGTGATCATATGTTCACTCATGCAATGTTTTGTATCTCGTATCCTGATCCACATTTCTTGGGCATTCATTGATTCTAGAAAACACCAGTTCATCTAAATGGAAAAGTTTACAACTTCAACATACTTCAAGAGCTCTTCATCATAATTTTCCTATCACCATGGGATATATTTTTTAGAATGTCTTAAATCCTTCTCTTTCTCTTTATGGATATGAGTTTTTTTCCCACTATGTTTTCTCCTTTACTCAACTTTATGAGAGAGGGCATTGTACATGGTTACCTAACATGGGATCTAGTTGGGACCCATTTCATTTCTATCTATTTGCACTTGTGTGATGTCCCCAAGTATCACTTAAGGGGGGGTGTTAGAGTGAATAATTTATCTATTCACTATTCTTAAGTGTACTAAGGTTGATGAGGTTAGACAACATCTTGTCTAATTGAATGTGAAACCTTTTAGACCTCTAGAGGTTACAAAGTTATTTGGTAAACCTCATGTGATACCTTTTTTAGTTTGGAAGAATTTCTATCTCACCTTAAATGCCACTAGAAACTTGGCATCAAGGTTGATGACTTGGTCAAATAGGTTGTTGGTTTGCACATTCCAAGTGATCCTAAGGTTGACACCTATAGGACACTTGTCTAATCATTTGTGCCACATCATGGGGCACTTTTCAATCCAAATGAAAGTGGATTGCCTCTTCCTTTCTTATTTAGGAAAGATCATATTGTACATTCAAATTAACTCTAATGTGAATTAGGTTGATTTTTTGTGTGTAAGTGTGTTTTTGTGGAAGCACAAGGTGTGTTTTGTTATGATCTTGGATGAAAATCCTAACAAAACTATAACCATGTCTTTTTGTGTTGAGTTGCTAAAGGTAGCAATAGTTGAGATGACCAAATCACTCATAGCATAGTTTTTCTCACAAAATTTAAATTGGCAAGCATTGTTATAGTAGGATAATAAAGTATAAAGCAAGAAATCATAAAGTGAAGAGTGATTTTCATCCTTTCCAATTATGATAAGAGTTTCATCTTCAATATTATTGATGGAAATAAAATATTGAGTGAACTTGACCATACTACCATTCTAGAGATGAGTGATCTAGTAAATAAAGATAAAATTTAGGAACATAGAGAACACCCTAAAATGTACCAATGCTAGCATCAAATCATTTATTTCCACTAACATCTAGTAGAGAGTCATCCTTGATGAGAATATGAATTAGCAAATAGGGATATAAATGAGAAATGTGTTTTCTATTAGAAGTCAAAGATCCACTGATTAAAAGAATCTATTGAAGAAATGTGAGTAATTTCTTTCCATTTGCCTAATTTAGAACAAGATGTGGAGGAATATGTAGTAAATGGGGAAAAATTAGTGTTGTTCATTTTTAAAAGATTCTTTAGCTCATCAATCTACTTCCATAACTTGAATGTTCCTCATAGCCAACCATATAATAGTACTTACAATTTTTCTTTCCTTCTTATAATAAGTCCACTTGGATGAAGAGGATTTAGTTTTTTTCTTTTGAAGAAAACAAGGATTATGCTTTTCCTTTATGTGACTTATCTTAGGTCGATCGCATTTCTTGATAGATTGACTTGACTCTTTCCATCCCTTTAGCTTTCTAGAAAATAAAGACTAAAACCATGACAAATTTAAAAGATCCATTAAAACTATATTTCCATATCCATGCATGAAAATATCAAAGAAGGATGTGAATGAAGGCATAATATATGTGGCATCAATAGTGTGATTGTGAAAGCTATTTCTAGAGAAACGACACATATTAATGTCCAAATTTGTTGAGGGTAATAAATACAAGATAAATGTGTTTTTTAATCAATACCATAGGATTTACATTATGATCTAAGTTCATTAATCTTGTGATGTAATTGTTGCCTATATTTCACCTATAGTCAAATTAGGCAGGATAATCAAATGTCAAGTCTTCAGAGGCAATGTGATGTTCACTCATGGACAGGGACTCTGCATCTGTTGCTAGGTCACGAGGAGCTCGGTAGGAGAAGCTACCCTGGGAGTATTCGGCATGAAAATCATCTAAGGGAAAAGTCAGCAGGACTCTACTACTGTCTGGCTGACTGACTGCTTGATTCATTCCATCTTGAGTAGGTCGCTGAGACCTAGTTTCAATCACGCCGAATGAGTCTATAGAGCTATCGCCATAACAGAAAGGGTTCGGTATGACCTCTCACCGCGTAGTTTTCCTTGGCCGATAGGCCATTCAATCGCCATTCGGCAACACTCTCGGCGACTACAACCTTCGGGGAGACCTACAGCATTCGGGGAGAAGTCCCAACAAAGATTCAATCTCTCGCCGATGGGTGATGAGTCTCAGGGCGAAAGATGTTTTCAGCAAAGGTGAAGGGGCTTCGCCAGGAGGTCTAGCCAAAAGGCTAGGGTCTCACCGAAGGAAGAGGCGGGCCTTGGTGTAGTCGTCTTCGACAGGAGTCTTGCTGACACAGAGCAAAAGGAGCCCCTCGATGTAACTAAGGAACCTCGTCGAGATGTCCTGCCAACATCGGATGTCTTGTCGAACAAGGATTTCACCAAAGGTTTTTTGAACTCAACATGAGGTCATGCCGAAGGATCAGTGTCTCCCTGACGAACGAAAGCTACGACGACACACTTGCAGTAGGTAGACTCATCGGTGGGAGATGCATTGTGTCTCAGTGACCTGTGAGCAGTCAGGGTCTTTCAGAATGACGAGGTGCATTCTATATAATGTCTCGTCGAAAGTAGGATGTCACAGTGATGGAAAATAGATGGGCTTGTCCGTAGCATAAGCATGGGTCTCGGCGAATGCATTCAGTTTCACCGAAGTCTCGAGGTCTCCCTGGTACAAAAGATCGAGGCCTCAATATCTTCCTTTCGGAAGGAGTCTCGCTAATTATGAATGACTTCGCCAAGAGTCATGGAGCTCGATATAGAGTCTCGCTGATAGCAAATGGAGGCCGGCAGAAGATGCTGGTCTCGGTGTAGGTCTCAGTAAAGCAGGAGAAGCTAGCCACGGAATAAGGAGTTCGCCATAAGATAAAGCCATCAGTGGGAGGTCTTGTCGACTTGGTAAGATCTCACCGAAAGCCAAAGGAGCTCGAGCCTGGTGGGAAAAGAGTGAGATTGAGGCAAATGATGGAGCTCGAAAAGAGTCATCGAGCTTCGATATAGTGTCTAGGAAAACAGAGACGGTCTCACTGACAATAGAGGAGTCTTTGGCGTAGCACAAGGAGCTCGAGAAGACTTCTTCCTAACTGACGTGGGTCTTGTCGAGCAACGAAGCTTTCACAACAAAGGGAATCTGCTAGGAGGAGGGGAAGTTCTACGTAGTGTCTCACTAACTACAAGGGGGCCTCGCTAGGAGTCTTGTTGAAATGAAATGAGGTGTATGCTCACCAAAGCTGAAGTGCCTTGGGAAAAACCTCTTCCCGAATGAATAGTCTCTAGCCGACAATGATGGATATACCGAATGAAAAGGTAACTCTTAAGGGCTGTAGAGACACTTGATTGCATCGGCAAGAAACTTTCAGTGTCTTGCTGAGATGCAAGTCCATTCAAGGGACTTTTGACCGGCTGTAGGGCTAAGTGGTTTTCACTCAGCCAATTAGAAAGATCTAAGGGTAAACCGTGGTAGTCCAAAGAGCATCGACAGGATGAGGGGTGATGTGTATCTGTTGTAGGATCAGAGCATTCATGGTGCAGCTGAAGTAGCTCAACTGGACATGATAGATCGAATAAATGTGGTAGCTGAAGGAATATCTGAAGAGGACTTCTTCGAGAATATTTCACACTAACACCAACAACAAGGACATGCAAGATCTTCAGCATTAATTCAATAAAATATCAGGGAAATTCTATCCTGAATCAGGATATTTTTGTAATCCCTAAGGGGCCGACGTATCAGTTTGTATATAAGGCATTTTTTTCCTTTTTGTATGGAGTTCTGATTGCACACTCTGAAGAGTTAGTGATTTTCAATCAATCATTTCTCAGTTAATGTATGTTTTTTGTAACTCAGCTGGAATCTCGAATACAACATAGAGTTTACCTTAGAATTTTGTCTTCATATTTGTATGATTCTCATTTCTGTATCTTTCTTTTTTGAGCTTGCAAGTTTCTAACTGTGTTTTCCATAATACTATATTCATATCTTAGAGTTGTGAAAATCAATCTTTCCTTCCTGAGATGCATATGTAGACCAAACCTGTTAGAAAGACAAGCATGAAATCTGAAAGATGTTGTTCTGAGAATAGCAATTGGTCTTTCAAGTGTATGTTCTTCCTGTGTTCTTTTCATGATTTCTCACCAGTTCGGTGTATCACCCTAGTATAGTCTTTTAATTTATGCATCTCTTCCTTCTTTCCTCTCAAAGAATCAATAATTTAGCTGATACCCAAAGGAAGCCGACCTTCTCTGGAGGTTCATTTCAGCCATAGGTGACCCACAGCCTTGAGATGATCCCATGTTGCTCTAGAATGCTCTATTTATTGTAAACTCTGCACAGGGTGTAATTCTAGTCGCCAACAATTTTTGGCATGCCCGGTGGGACAAAAATTTGTTTTAACTACTGGTTTGGTATGCAACCAGTGAATTATCAAGCTTTATAGAAGCCTTTTGGCATACTTGGTGACTCCACAAAGAGGAAGAACTCCAGAAGATACATGCCTTCTATAGTATATGAAAAGAGTTCGAACAAGAAGTAGCTCAGGCCCTTTTGAATACTTACAGCTGTCACCACCAAGAAGACGAGATAGAGTTGAGGAAAGGCAAAGAACAAGGATCATCTATTCTAGAAGAACTTAGTCCACTCCTCCACCTGTAAGATCTCATTTCGTTGCACCAAAAAATCCACTTCAGATACCTCCAATGGCCGCCCAAAGGAATCAACCCTTTGTTGCTTTCAATGGAGGGAGTCCTTTGAACTTGGCACAATATAATGATATTCCAATGGCAGCCTTGAAGAGTCTACCAATTTTCATGGCAGGAGATCAAAATACTCCCACTGAACATTTAAGAGATGTGGCTTTGTTATGCGGAGTCCATCACATAACCGAAGAAGATGTAGTAAGATTGCTAGCTGCTTCACTAAAAGGAAGAGATGTGCAATGGTACATGAGCCTACCAGTCAGTTCAATTGCAACATGGGATGACTTTGGAGAAAAATTACAGAAGCAATTCCAAGACAGGTTTGACAACTTGTCTCTTTTGGAGCAACTGACTACCATTAAGAGGGCTCCACAAGAGCAGATGAACGATTTCAATTCTAGAATTCAAAGGACTTGGGATAGAATCCCTACAATGGTGATGCCACCTCCAGAGTATGTGTTTCTATACTTTTTGAGAGCTCTGAATAGTGATATAGCTATTATGATATAGTCAATGGGGGGAGTATCTCTACCAGATGCCTTTGAAATAGCTATTAGAGCTGAAAACAGCTTAATACAAGCTGGTAAGCTTGCTCCCAGGCCACCAATGCCAATATTCCCACAAATTTATGCAAACATCCCTTTGCAAATACCTCCTTTCACACCTCTACCAGTTGTACCAACTCTACTAGCTGTTGTTCCAACCATTGACAAGTAAGAAGGTGTTGCCTCAAGCTCATCAAATGAATTACAAGAGATCAAAAGTCTTTTACAGACTTTTGGTAACAAGCTGGTAAACTTGGAAAAGCAACAGACCTGTTCCAGGCCTTGTCAACAGCAAAATCAGGCCTCAAGTCTTCCTTTTCAAGGTCAGCAGCGACAATTCCAAGGGAATAGACAACAGTATTAGGGCAATTATCAGGGCCCAAGAAAGAGTGAACACAAGGACTTTTCAGGCCTATGCTCCAGCACCTGTTACTGCAGTAAGGGACTTGGTTCCCACTCAAAAAAATTTAACAGCTGATTATGAGTGGTGCTACCCTTGTAACTAGCCTCATAATCAAGCCACTTGTTCAAATGGACTCATCAATCAAGCACTTATGGTACAGAATACTTCGAGTTCACAGCAGAGTGCATGTAACGATACATCCTCACAACAACAGGATTAGCTTAGTAATGACGCCACCCTACTTAACTGGCAAGGTCAAGAGTTCTGTGGACTGAATAATGATAGTTCTCCAATTGCAGCCAACACCAGAGAAAAGAAGAGAGCATTTGAGCTTCGTCAAGTAGCAGACAAAGGAAAGGTAGCAGCTATGGAACCATCTACCTCTCGAGTGACTAGTGGGTGGCAAAGAGATCAACAACTCCCAGACAAGGAGCAGTCACACTTACAAGCTGACCATATTGGCGTAAAGGTACACAATAAAAATCCAATTGCACCTTTTAACATTCTTGATAACATGAGAAAGACAAATGTAACCATGTCTATGTGGGATTCTTTAGTCATCCCCGGTCAAAAGGATATGTTACAATCAGCCCTATCAAGTCTGAAAATGTCTGATGAATCTGAGCCCCCAATAGGTCAGGTTAGAGCTGTGTTAACAAATGATTCTCAGGGAAATGATCAGCAGCCTTACATAGATAATGAAAAAAGAGCTAAACCACCTCCTTTCTATGTGTAAGTAATTATTGGGGATAAATTAGTCCATAACTGTATGGTAGATAGTGGAGCTAGCAGATTGCAGATAAACTTGGACTAAAATACCAGCCTTTGAAGAAGGGAGTGATCCAATTGGATGGCACTTCGGTTAACACTTTGGGTATTATCAAGGACTTAAGCCTCACTCTCCATGCTTGTCCAAACTTCTCAGTCCCTCAAGACATATGTATCATAGACCTTCCACCTTTCTTTTCCTTATGTTTATCTAGAGACTTTACAACCAAGATAGGTGGTTACGTATTAGCTGATTGGTTACACGTGTTATTTAGAACAAGATATGGGACTAAGGTTACCATCAAGTCTAAAAGGTTGGCCAAAGACCACATTGAACCATATAACCCAAGCACCATCAATACTATTCCTTATGCTACAAATACAAATTGTTTTGTTTCTACTGACGATGAACTAGCTGCTGCTTAAGTACTCCAATCAGAAGTTGTTCCTGACATGCTATTGCATGAATGGGAAGTTGAGAATATATCGGACAGCCCTGTAGACCTCATTCAAGATGCTGGTATGGGCAACTATGTCATTCTTGAGCTTGATACAGAGATTCCATACTTGGAAAAGGGTGCAGATCAGTTATTGCAACTGCTTAATGGACTTTGGGAGATGTTCTTTGATGGTTCTAGAAGTAAAAATGGAGCAGGAGGAGGTGCAATGCTTGTGTCTCCTCAAGGTGATGAATACTACTCTGCATTCCATTTTTCTTTTGCATGCTCCAATAACACCACTGAGTATGAAGGCCTTGTTCAAGGTCTAGAATGGACATAAAGCGAGGAATAACCAACTTGAAATTCCATGGAGACATCGAATTAATTATTAATCAAGGGGCCTAAATGTTGCTAAAAATGACATATTAAAGTCCTATAGAAATAGAGTGTGGAACATGCTTGAAGATTTTGATGGCTTTAATTTAGTGTCCATCCCAAGAAATCAGAACAAGCATGCTGACAGGCTCGTAGCCATTGGAGCACAGTTTGATATTCCAAATAACATCAGAAAGGAGAAGGTGCAACAATATGTGAAGGTTGTGGTCAGACCCTCAATTCCTGACAACAACATTCACTGGAAAGTCTTTGAAAGTGATGAGCAGATCCTTTCCTTCTTGCTCGAAGAAGATCAGTTCTCCATGCTGAATCAGGCAAAACTTAAGCAGCAGTATGGTGATCAAGTCATACAGCTGAAGACAAACAAATTTACCAAAGGCCTGGTTACCTTAGAGTCAATTTCAGTACTGATGATTAGCTAAAAAAGGGCAAGGCCAGCTTGCAGATTAAATAAGAACACTACGAAGAGCTGGAGATCTTCAAAGGTAGGCTCCTTAAGATAGGAAAAATCTATTCACTCGAAGATAAGCAAGCTTCTGTTACTTTGTGCCAAGAATTTCATGATGTCTTTGCTTGGGAATACTTAGATTTGAAAGGATTTGATCCCCACATTTCTCAACACACGATTGAATTCGAGCCTAATGCCAAACCAGTAAGACAAAAATAAAGGCCTTTGAATCCCAAGCTCGAGCCCTTAATGATCAAAGAGTTGACCAAATTAGTTGAGGGGGGTATTGTCTTCCCTATCAAGCACACTTCATGGGTTTATAATCTTGTACCGGTTAGAAAGAAAAATGGTGAGATAAGGCTCTATGTAGACTTCAGGGATCTTAACCGATCCTCTCTAAAAGACCACTACCCACTGCCCTCCATGGAACGAATCTTATAAGAGGTTGTTGGTTCTGAAAGGTTTTCCTTACTAGATGGTTTTTCAGGATATAATCAGGTGTTGGTTAAAGAAGAAGATCAGTTTAAGAATGTTCTTACAACTAAATGGGATACCATGGCATACAAAACGATGCCTTTTGGTTTGACCAATGCTGGTGCCACATTTTAGAGGGCTATGGACATGGCATTTCAAAACCTGATCAACAAAATCATACTGATCTACCTAGATGACATAACAGTGTATTCTAAGAATGTTGATGAGTATCTTTTGCATCTTAGGCAAGTGTTTCAAAAATGGAGAGAATTTGGTATCTCTCTCAATCCAAGGAAGAGTATCTTTGTTGTCCACGAAGGGAAATTATTAGGACACATAGTGTCAAAGCAAGGAATTACTATTGACCCTGAAAGAGTCAGAGCCATACTTGAGTTGTCGCTGCCTAATCATAAGAAGGGCCTACAGAGCTTTCTAGGCCAGATCAACTTTCTAAGAAGATTCATCCCTGATGTTGCAAATCTGTTACAACCTTTAACATCTATGCTAAAGAAAAATGCAATCTTCAGTTGGACAAAGGATGCCAAGAATAGTTTTGAAAATGTCAAGGAGGCCTTAGCAGCAGCTCCCACACTGGTAAATCCTAATTTTTCCAAATATTTTTATCTGTATGCTTATGGTAGCACAAGTAACATTTCTACAATATTGGTTCAAAAAAATGAAGAGAATTTAGAGCAACCAATAGCTTTCTTCAGCCAAGGCTTAGTCGACTATGAATAGAAATACTCCTTTTTGGAGAGGCACGTTTTCTTGCTTTGATCAGAAGCCTTAAGAAATTCAAGCCTTTGGTCTCTCATAATAGAATTCATATCATGGTGGCACATTCAAGTGTGAAGGAATTCTTATTAAATAAGGATCTGAATGAAAAAAGAGCAGGGTGGATCACTAAGGTCATGGAGTATGATGTAGATATTAGCGTCACCAAGCTAGTTAGAGGCAGAGGCCTTTGTGAATAGCTTGATTCAGGGTCGAGTAGTGAAAGTAAACTAGAAAAGGATGTTGTGCTTGCCAATTCAAATGAGCCTCAGAACGCTCAGGATGATGTGCTTATAGCGACAACCAATTGGGTCCAAGATATGACCCATTTCTTACAAACTGGTGAATTCCCATTAGGATTGAATAGAGCTAAAAGGAGATAGTTCAGATTGCAGTCCATACCATATGTGCTGGTAAATAATGCTCTCTTCAAAAATGATCTAAGTGGTGTCCTATTAAGATGCATTCACAGCGACCAAATTGAAAAGGTGCTTCATGAGTTTCATGATGGAGCTGCAGGAGGTCACTTTGCTCCTAGAACCACTACCTGGAAAATCACGAGAGCTGGTTACTATTGGCCCAGCCATTTTAAGGATGCGTATTCCTGGTCAAGAAAGTGCATCAAGTGCGCCCTATTTTTAGGAAAGAAAAAGTTGCCAGCTATGCCCCTGCATCCGATTCAAGTAGAGCGGCCCTTCGTGAGATGGGGCATTGATTTCATTGGTCCAATAAACCCACCTTCCAATGCTGGTCACAAGTGGGTACTTACAGCCATAGACTACTTTACAAGGTGGATAGAAGCAATAGCCTTGAAAGAAGCAAGGGAGTCTTCAGTCTTGAGCTTCTATGAAGATATAGTCACCAGGTTTGGGGTACTTGACTCCATCATATCTGATAATGCCCTTGCATTTACGGGTCTAAAACTGACTGAATGGGTCGTTAGGCATGGTATTCATTTGAACAAATCTTTGAATTATTACCCCCAGGCTAATGGCCTAGCTGAGAGCACAAATAAAAACCTCATCAGGATCATCAAAAGAACCATAGAAGACAGCCAATGGACCTGGCCCAGTAGTTTAAAGAATGCACTTTGGGCCGACAGAGTGACCCCTAAGAGGTCTATTGGAAATTCACCATATATGTTGGTTTATGGCAAGAAGGTGAGATTGCCACTATCTGTGGAGCTTCCAACTCTAGAAATCGTTCATCAGTTGGAAGTGCTTGAAGGACAGGACCTAATGTCTGTAAGGTATGCAGAGCTCATGGAGCTCAAACAATCAAGGGACAGATCAATGAAATCTTTGGAGGATCATCAGCTCCAGACAAAGAAGACATTTGACAAAAGTGCTATAGTAAAGTCTTTCAAAGAGGGAGACCTTGTGCTCAGGTGGGACGTCCTTAAAAGTAGACCAGGCCATCACACCAAGTTCGACAATATGTGGACTGGTCCATTCATTATTGAAGGTTGTAAAGAACGCAATGCATATCAACTAGCTACAACAGAAGGTGAAGTGCTTCCTATCCCAGTCAATGGGATACACCTTAAGCCTTGTTTTCAAATCTGACTGATCTATCTATTTTACATAATAGTTTAGACTTTATGTTTTCCATAAGTGCTATTTTAGCATAGTATATATTTTCTCTTTTTCTTTCCCCTGTCTTGCCATTTTGGCCACCTGGTGTGTCCTATAAATCTCATGAGGTCGGGGCCATATACAAAAATGATGTTTTAATTATTCTCTGAGTTTTCTAACAACTCCATGCCCAATGGATAAGCCTAGCCACTGGTTCTTATGTTTAGCAGGAAAACATCCCGCAAAGGTCACCAGAATTGTTGCCTCTATTTCACCTATAGTCAAATCAGGCAGGATAATCAAATGTTAGGTCTTCAGAGGCAATGGGATGTTCACTCATGGACAGGGACTCTACATCTATTGCTAGGTCACGAGGAGCTCGGTGGGAGAAGCTACCCTGGGAGTATTCGGCATGAAAATCATCTAAGGGAAAAGTTAGTAGGAATCTACTACTATCTAGCCGACTGACTGCTTGATTCATTCCATCTTGAGTAGGTCACCGAGACCTAGTTTCAGTCACACCGAAAGAGTCTGTAGAGCTATCACCATAATAGAGAGGGTTCGGTATGACTTCTCACCACGTAGTTTTCCTTGGCCAATAGGCCATTCAATCGCCATTTGACAACACTCTCGGAAACTACGACCTTCAGGGAGCCCTATAGCATTCGGGGAGAAGTCCCAGCAAAGATTCAATCTCTCGCTGACGGCTGATGAGTCTTGGGGCAAAAGATGTTTTCGACCAAGGTGAAGGGGCTTCACCGAGAGGTCTGGGAAAAAGGCCAGGGTCTCACCGAAGCAAGAGGTGGGCCTCGGTGTAGTCGTCTTCGATAGGAGTCTCCCCGACACAGAGCAAAAGGAGCCCCTTGGTGTAACTAAGGAACCTCACCCAGACGTACCGTCGACATTAGATGTCTTGCCGAACAAGAAGTTCGCCAAAGGTTTTTTGAACTCAGCATGAGGTAATGCTGAAGGATCAGTGCCTCCCCGATAGACGAAAGCTACGGCGACATACTTGGAGTAGGTAGAATCATCGGTGGGAGATGCATTGTGTCTCAGTGACTTGTTAGCAGTCAGGGTCTTTCGGAATGACGAGGTGTATTCTATATAATTCCTCGCCGATAGTAGGATGTCACAACGATGGAAAATGGATGAGCTTGTTAGTAGGATAAGCATGGCTCTCGGCAAATGCATTAAGTTTTTCCGAAGTCTCGAGGTCTCCCCGGTACAAAAGATCGAGTCCTCAATATCTTCCTTTCGACGGGAGTCTCGCCGATTATGAATGACTTCGCCCAGAGTCATGGAGCTCGACATAGAGTCTCGCTGAGGTAGAGATGTCTCGCCGACAGCAAATGGAGGCCGACAGAAGATGTTGGTCTTAGCGTAGGTCTCAGCAAAGCAGGAGAAGCTAGCCACGGAATAAGTAGTTCGCCATCGATGGGAGGTCTTGTCGACTTGGTAAGATCTCACTTAAAGCCAAAGGAGCTCGAGCCTGGGGGAAAAGAGTGAGATTAAGGCAAATGATGGAGCTCAGAAAGAGTCATAGAGCTTCAATATAGTGTCTAGGCAAATAGAGACAATCTCACCGACAACAGAGGAGTCTTCAACATAGCACAAGGAGCTCGGGAAGACTTCTTCCCAACCAGCATGGGTCTTGTTGTGCAGCGAAGCTTTCAGAACAAAGGGAATCTGCCAGGAGGAGGGGAAGTTATATGTAGTGTCTCGCCGAATACAAGGGGGCCTCGCTAGGAGTCTTGCTGAAATGAAATGAGGCGTATGCTCACCAAAGCTGAAGTGCCTTCGGCACAACCTCTTCCCGAATGAATAGTCTCTAGTTGACAGTGATGGATATGCCGAATGAAAAGCTAACTCTTAACAGCTGTAGAGACACTTGATTGCATCGGCAAGACACTTTCAGTGTCTTGCCGAGATGCAAATCCATTCAAGGGACTTTTGACCGGCTGCAGGGCTGCATGGTTTTCACTCGGCCAACCGGAAAGATCTAAGGGTAAACCGTGGCAGTCCAAAGAGCGTCGAAAGGCTGAGGGGTGACGTGAATCTATTGCAGGATCAGAGAATTCATGGTGTGGCCGAAGTAGCTCAATTGGACACGATGGATCGAATAAATGTGGTAGTTGAAGGAATATCTGAAGAGGACTTCTTCGAGAATGTTTCACACCGACACCAACAACAGAGACACACAGGATCTTCAGCATTAATTCAATAAAATATCAGGGAAATTCGATCCTGAATCAGGATATTTTTGTAAGCCCTAAGGGGCCGACGTATCAGTTTGTATATAAGGCATTTTTTGCCTTTTTGTATGGAGTTCTGATTGCACACTCTGAAGAGTTAGTGATTTTCAATCAATCCTTTCTCAATCAATGTATGTTTTCTGTAACTCAACTGGAATCTCGAATACAACATAGAGTTTACCTTGGATTTTTGTCTTTATATTTGTATGATTCTCATTTCTGTATCTTTCTTTTTTGAGCTTGCAAGTTTCTAACTGTGTTTTCCATAATACTGTATTCATATCTTAGAGTTGTGAAAATCAATCTTTCCTTCCTGAGATGCGTATGTAGACCAAACCTGTTAGAAAGACAAGCATTAAATCTAAAAGATGTTGTTCTGAGAATAGCAATTGGTCTTTCAAGTGTATGTTCTTCCTGTGTTCTTTTCATTATTTCTCACCAGTTCGGTGTATCACCCTAGTGTAGTCTTTTAATTTATGCATCTCTTCCCTCTTTTCTCTCAAAGAATCAATAATTTAGCTGATACCCAAAGGAAGCCGGCCTTCTCTGGAGGTTCATTTCAGCCATAGGTGACCCATAGCCCTGAGATGATCCCATGTTGCTCTAGAATGCTCAGTTTATTGTAAACTCTGCATAGGGTGCAATTCTAGTCGCCAACAATTTTTGGCATGCCCGATGGGACAGAAATTTGTTTGAACTACTGGTTTGATATGCAACCAATGAATTATCAGGCTTTATAGAAGCCTTTTGGCATACTTGGTGACTCCAAAAAGAGGAAAAACTCCAGAAGATACATGCCTTCTATAGTATATGAAAAGAGTTCAAACAAGAAGCAGCTCAGGCCCTTTTGAATACTTGCAACTGTCACCACCAAGAAAATGAGACAGAGTTGAGGAAAGGAAAAGAACAATGATCATCTATTCTAGAAGAACTTAGTCCACTCCTCCACCTGTAAGATCTCATTTCGTTGCACCGACAAATCCACTTCAGATACCTCTAATGGTCGCCCAAAGGAATCAACCCTTTGTTGCTTTCAACAGAGGGAGTCCTTTGAACTTGGCGCAACATAATGATATTCCAATGGCAGCCTTGAAGAGTCTACCAATTTTCACGAGAGAAGATCAAACTACTCCCATTGAACATTTAAGAGATGTGGCTTCGTTATGCAGAGTCCACATAACCGAAGAAAATGTTGGAGTAATATTGCTAGTTGCTTCACTGAAAGGAAGAGCTATGCAGTGCTACAGGAGCCTACCAGTCAGTTCAATTGCAACATGGGATGACTTTGGACAAAAATTGCACAAGCAATTCCAAGACAGGTCTAACAACTTGTCTTTTTTAGAGCAACTGACTACCATTAAGAGGGCTTCACAAGAGTAGATGAATGACTTCAATTTTATATTTCAAAGGACTTGGGATAGAATCCCTGCAATGGTGAGGCCACCTCCAGAGTATGTGTTTCTATACTTTTTAAGAGCTCTGAACAGTGATATAGCTATTATGATATAGTCAATGGGGAGAGTATCTCTACCAAATGCCTTAGAAACAACTATTAGAGCTGAAAACATCATAATACAAGCTGGTAAGCTTGCTCCCAAGCCACCAATGCCAATATTCCCACAAATTCATGCAAACATCCCTTTGCAAATACCTCCTTTCACACCTCTACTAGCTGTACCAACTCTACCAGCTGTTGTTCCAACCATTGACAAGCAAGAAGGTGTTGCCTCAAGCTCATCAAATGAATTACAAGAGATCAAAAGTCTTTTACAGACTTTTGGTAACAAGTTGGTAAACTTGGAAAAGCAACAAACCTATTCCAAGCCTTATCAACAACAAAATCAGGCCTTAAGTCTTCCTTTTCAAGGTCAGCAGCAACAATTCCAAGGGAATAGACAGCAGTATCAAGGCAATTATCAAGGCCCAAGACAGAGCGTGAACACAAGGCCTATTTAGGCCTATGCTCTAGCACCTGTTAGTGAAGTAAGGGACTTGGTTCCCACTCAAAACAATTTAACAGCTGATTATGAGTGGTGCTACCCTTATAACCAGCCTCATAATCAAGCCACTTGTTCAAATGGACTCATTAATTAGGCACTTATGGTACATAATACTTTGAGTTCACAATAGAGTGCATGTAACGATACATCCTCACAACAATAGGATCGGCTTAGTAATGATGCCACCCTACTTAACTAGCAAGGTCAAGAGTTCTATGGACTGAATGATGATAGTTCTCCAATTGCAGCCAACACCAGAGCAAAGAAGAGAGAATTTGGGCTTGGTCAAGTAGCAGACAAAGGAAAAGTAGCAGCTGTGGAACCATCTACCTCTCGAGTGACTAGTGGGTGGCAAAGAGATCAACAACTCCCAGAAAAGGAGTAGTCAAGCTTACAAGCTGACCATATTGGCGTAAAGGTACACAATAAAAATCTAATTGTAGCTTTTAACATTCTTGATAGCATGAGAAAGAAAAATGTAACCATGTCTATGTGGGATTCTTTAGTCATCCCCGGTCAAAAGGATATGTTACAATCAGCCGTATCAAGTCTGAAAATGTCTGATGAATCTGAGCCCCCAATAGGTTAGGTTAGAGTCGTGTTAACAAATGATTCTCAGGGAAATGATCAGCAGCCTTACATAGATAATGAAAAAAGAGCTAAACCACCTCCTTTCTATGTGTCAGTAATTATTGGAGATAAATTAGTCCATAACTATATGGTAGATAGTGGAGCTAGCAACTCCGTCATGCCAAAACAGATTGCAGATAAACTTGGACTAAAATACCAGCCTTTGAAGAAGGGAGTGGTCCAATTGGATGTCACTTTGGTTAACACTTTGGGTATTATCAAGGACTTAAGCCTCACTCTCCATGCTTGTCCAAACTTTTATGTCCCTCAAGACATATGTATCATAGACCTTCCACCTTTCTTTTCCTTGTGTTTATGTAGAGAATTTACAGCCAAGATAGGTGGTTACGTATCAGCTGATTGGTCACACATGTTATTTAGAACAAGATATGGGACTAATGTTACCATCAAGTCTAAAAGGTTTGCCAAAGACCACATTGAACCATATAACCCAAGCCCCATCAATAATATTCCTTCTACTGCAAATACAAATTGTTTATTTTCTACTGACGATGAACTAGCTACTGCTCAAGAACTCCAATCAGAAGTTGTTCCTGACATGCTGCTGCATGAATGGGCAGTTGAGAATATATCAGACAGCCCTGTAGACCTCATTCAAGATGCTGGTATGGGCAACTATGTCATTCTTGAGCCGGATACAGAGATTTCAAACTTGGAAAAGGGTACAAATTAGTTATTGCAACCGCTTAATGGACTTTGGGAGATGTTCTTTGATGGTTCTAGAAGTAAAAATGGAGCAGGAGGAGGTGCAATGCTTGTGTCTCCTCAAGGTGATAAATACTACTCTACATTATGGTTTGCTTTTGCATGCTCCAATAACACCGCTGAGTATGAAGGCCTTGTTCAAGGTCTAGAATGGGCAAGAAAGAGAGGAATAACCAACTTAAAAGTCCATGGAGACAGCGAATTAATTATTAATCGAGTAAGGGGCCTAAATGTTGCTAAAAATGACATATTAAAGTCTTATAGAAACAGAGTGTGGAACATGCTCGAAGATTTTGATGGCTTTAATTTAGTGTCCATCCCAAGAAATCAGAACAAGCATGCTGACAGGCTCGCAGCCATTGGAGCACAATTTGATATTCCAAATGACATCAAAAAGGAGAAGGTGCAGCAGTATGTGAAGGTTGTGGTCAGACCCTCAATTCCTAACAACAACATTCACTGGCAAGTCTTTGAAAGTGATGAGCAAATCCTTTTCTTCTTGCTCGAAGAAAATTAGTTCTCCATTTTGAATCAGGCAAAACTTAAGCAGCAGTATGGTGATCAAGTCATACAGCTGAAGAGAAAAAAATTGCCCAAAGGATTGGTTACCTTAGAGTCAATTTTTATTACTGATGATCAGCTAAAAAAGGGCAAGGCCAGCTTGCAGATTAAACAAGAACACTACGAAGAGTTGGAGATCTTCAAAGGTAGGCTCTTTAAGATAGGAAAAATCTGTTCACTCAAAGATAAGCAAGCTTTTGTTGCTTTGTGCCAAGAATTTCACGATGTCTTTGCTTGGGAATACTCAAATTTGAAAGGATTTGATCCCCACATTGCTCAACAAACGATTGAATTAGAGCCTAATTCCAAGCCAGTAAGATAGAAACAAAGGCCTTTGAATCCCAAGCTCGAGCCCTTAATGATCAAAGAGTTGACCAAATTAGTTGAGGGGGGTATTGTCTTCCCTATCAAGCACACTTCATGGGTTTCTAATCTTGTACCGGTTAGAAAGAAAAATGGTGAGATAAGGCTCTGTGTAGACTTCAGGGATCTTAACCGATCCTCTCTAAAAGACCACTACCCACTACCCTCCATGGAACGAATCTTACAAGAGGTTGCTGGTTCTGAAAATTTTTCCTTACTAGATGGTTTTTCAGGATATAATCAAGTGCTGGTTAAAGAAGAAGATCAGTTTAAGACTACTTTTATAACTAAATGGGGCACCATGGCATACAAAAAAGATTCCTTTCGGTTGGACCAATGCTGGTGCCACATTTCAGAGGGCTATGGACATGGCGTTTCAAAACCTGATCAACAAAATCATACTAATCTACCTAGATGACATAACAGTGTATTCTAAGAATGATGATGAGCATCTGTTGCATCTTAGGCAAGTGTTTGAAAAATGCAGAGAATTCAGTATCTCTCTCAATCCAAGGAAGAGTATCTTTGCTATCCATGAAGGGAAACTATTAGAACACATAGTGTCAAAGCAAGGAATTACTATTGACCCTGAAAGAGTCAGAGCCATATTTAAGTTGCCACTGCCTAATCATAAGAAGGGCCTACAGAGCTTTCTAGGCCAGATCAACTTTCTAAGAAGATTCATCCCTGATGTTGCAAATCTGTTACAACCTTTAACATCTATGTTAAAGAAAAATGCAATCTTTAGTTGGACAAAGGATGCCAAGAATAGTTTTGAAAAGGTCAAGGAGGCCTTAGCAGCAGCTCCCACACTGGTAAATCCTAATTTTTCCAAATTTTTTATCTATATGCTTATGGGAGCACAAGTAACATTTCTGCAATATTGGTTCAAAAACATGAAGAGAATTTAGAGCAACCAATAGCTTTCTTCAGCCAAGGCTTAGTCGACTATGAACATAAATACTCCTTTGTGGAGAGGCATGTTCTTGCTGTAATCAGAAGCCTTAAGAAATTCAAGCCTTTGGTCTCTCATAATAGAATTCATATCATGGTGGCACACTCAAGTGTGAAGGAATTCTTATTAAATAAAGATCTGAATGAAAAAAGAGTTGGGTGGATCACTAAGGTCATGGAGTATGATGTAGATATCAGCGTCACCAAGCTAGTTAGTTGCAGAGGCCTTTGTGAATAGCTTGCTTCAGGGTCGAGTAGTGAAAGTAAACTAGAAAAGGATGTTGTGCTTGCCAATTCAAATGAGCCTCAGAACGCTCAGGATGATGTGCCTATAGTGACAACCAATTGGGTCCAAGATATGACCCATTTCTTACATACTGGTGAATGCCCATTAGGATTGAATAGAGCTAAAAGGAGATACTTCAGATTGCAGTCCATACCATATGTGCTGGTAAATAATGCTCTCTTCAAAAAGGATCTAAGTGGTGTCCTATTAAGATGCATTCACAGTGACCAAATTGAAAAGGTGCTTCATGAGTTTCATGATGGAGCTGCAGGAGGTCACTTTGCTCCTAGAACCACTACCTGGAAAATCACAAGAGCTGGTTACTATTGGCCCAGCCATTTTAAGGATGGGTATTCCTGGTCAAGAAAGTGCATCAAGTGCGCCCTATTTTCCAAAAAGAAAAAGTTTCCAGCTATGCCTCTGCATCCAATTCAAGTAGAGCGGCCCTTCATGAGATGGGGCATTGATTTCATTGGTCCAATAAACCCACCTTCCAATGCTGGTCACAAGTGGGTACTTACAGCCATAGACTACTTTACAAGGTGGACAGAAGCAATAGCCTTGAAAGAAGCAAGGGAGTCTTCAGTCTTGAGCTTCTATGAAGATATAGTCACCAGGTTTGGGGTACCTGACTCCATCATATCTGATAATGACCTTGCATTTATGGGTCTAAAACTGACTGAATGGGCCATTAGGCATGGTATTCATTTGAACACGTCTTTGAATTATTACCCCTAGGGTAATGACCTAGCTAAGAGCACAAATAAAAACCTCATCAGGATCATCAAAATAACCATATAAGACAGCCAAAGGACTTCGCCCAGTAGTTTAAAGAATGCACTTTGGGCCGACAGAGTGACCCCTAAGAGGTCTATTGGAAATTCACCATATATGTTGGTCTATGGCAAGGAGAAGAGATTGCCACTATCTCTGGAGCTTCCAGCTCTAGCCACCGTTCATCAGTTGGAATTGCCTGAAGGACAGGACCCAATGTCTGTAAGGTATGCAGAGCTCATGGAGCTTGAAGAATCAAGGGACAGATCAATGAAAACTTTGGAGGATCATCAGCTCCAGACAAAGAAGACATTTGACAAAAGTGCTATAGTAAAGTCTTTCAAAGAGGGATACCTCGTGCTCAGGTGGGACGTCCTTAAAAGTAGACCAGTCCATCACACCAAGTTTGACAATATGTGGACTGGTCCATTCATTATTGAAGGATGTAAAGAATGCAATGCATATCAACTAGCTACAACAGAAGGTGAAGTGCTTCCTATCCCAGTCAATGGGATACACCTTAAGCCCTGTATTCAAATCTGACCAATCTATTTATTGTACATAATAGTTTAGACTTTATGTTTTCCATAAGTGTTATTTCAGCACAGTAAATATTTTCTCTTTTTGTTTCCCCTGTCTTGATGTTTTTGCCACCTGGTGTGTCCTATAAATCTCATGAGGTTGTGGCCATATGCAAAAATGATGTTTTAATTGTTCTCTGAGTTTTCTAATGACTCCATGCCCAATGGATAAGCCTAGTCACTAGTTCTTATGTTTAATAGGAAAACATCCCGCGAAGGTTGCCCGAATTGTTGCCTCTATTTCACCTACAGTCAAATCAGGTGGGATAATCAAATGTCAGGTCTTCAGAGGCAATGGGATGTTCACTCATGGACAGGGACTCTGCATTTTTTGCTAGGTCACAAGGAGCTCGGTGGGAGAAGCTACCCTAGGAGTATTTGGCATGAAAATCATCTAAGGGAAAAGTCGGCAGGACTCTACTACTATCTGGCCGACTGATTGCTTGATTCATTCCATCGTGAGCAGGTCGCTGAGACCTAGTTTCAGTCACGTCGAACGAGTCTATAGAGCTATCGCCATAATGGAGAGGGTTCGGTATGACTTCTCACCATGTAGTTTTCCTTGGCCAATAGGCCATTCAATCACCATTCGACAACACTATCGGTGACTACGACCTTCGGGGAGACCTACAGCGTTCGGGGAGAAGTCCTAGCGAAGATTCAATCTCTCACCGACGGCTGATGAGTCTCGGGGAAAAAGATGTTTTCGGCAAAGGTGAAGGGGCTTCGCCAGTAGGTTTGGCTGAAAGGCCAGGGTCTCACCGAAGGAAGAGGCGGGCCTTGGTGCAATCGTCTTCGATAGGAGTCTCCCCGACATAGAGCAAAAGGAGCCCCTCGGTATAACTAAGGAACCTCGCCTAGACGTCCCATCGACATCGAATGTCTTGCCGAACAAGGAGTTCGCCAAAGGTTTTTTGAACTCGGCATGAGGTCATGCCGAAGGATCAGTGCCTCTCTGACAGACGAAAGCTATGGCGACATACTTGGAGCAGGTAGACTCATCGGTGGGAGATGCATTGTGTCTCAGTGACCTTTGAGCAGTCAGGGTCTTTCGGAATGACGGGGTGTATTCTATATAATGTCTCGCCGTTAGTAGGATATCATAGTGATGGACAACAGATGGGCTTGTCGGTAGGATAAGCATGGGTCTCGGTGAATGCATTAATTTTCACCGAAGTCTCAAGGTCTCCCTGATACAAAAGATTGAGGCCTCGATATCTTCCTTTCGGCGGGAGTCTCGCCGATTATGAATGACTTCGCCGAGAGTCATGGAGCTCGACATATAGTCTCACCGAGGTAGAGATGTCTCCCTGACAACAAATGGAGGCTGGCAGAAGATGCTAGTCTTCGCGTAGGTCTCAGCGAAGCAGGAGAAGCTAGCCACAGAATAAGGAGTTTTCCATAAGATAAAGCCATCAGCGAGAGGTCTTGCCGACTTGGTAAGATCTCGTCGAAAGCCAAAGGAGCTCGAGCCTGGGGGGGAAAGAGTGAGATTGAGGCAAACAATGGAGCTTGGAAAGAGTCATAGAGCTTCGATATAGTGTCTAGGCAAACAGAGTTGGTCTTACTGATAGCAGAGGAGTCTTCGGCGTAGCACAAGGAGCTCAGGAAGACTTCTTCCCAACCGGTGTGGGTCTTGTCGAGCAGCAAAGCTTCCAGAACAAAGGGAATCCACCAGGAGGAGCGGAAGTTCTACGTAGTGTCTCGCCGACTGCAAGGGGGCCTCGCTAGGAGTCTTGCTGAAATGAAATGAGGCGTATGCTCACCAAAGCTAAAGTGCCTTTGGCACAACCTCTTCCTGAATGAATAGTCTCTGGCCAACAGTGATGGATATACCGAATGAAAAGGTAACTCTTAAAGGCTGTAGAGACACTTGATCGCATTGGCAAGACACTTTCAATGTCTTGCCGAGATGCAAATCCATTCAAGGGACTTTTGACCGACGGCAGGGCTGCGTGGTTTTCACTTGGCCAATCAGAAAGATCTAAGGGTAAATCGTGGCAGTCCAAAGAGCGTCGACAGGATGAGGGGCAACGTGTATCTGTTGCAGGATTAGAGCATTCATGGTGCAGCCGAAGTAGCTCAACTGGACACGATGGATCGAATAAATGTGGTAGCTAAAGGAATATCTAAAGAGGACTTCTTCGAGAATGTTTCACACCGACACCAACAACAAGGACAAGTAGGATCTTCAACATTAATTCGATAAAATATCAGGGAAATTCTATCCCGAATCAGGATATTTTTGTAAGCCCTAAGGGGCCGACGTATCAGTTTGTATATAAGGCATTTTTTGCCTTTTTGTATGGAGTTCTGATTGCACACTCTGAAGAGTTAGTGATTTTCAATCAATCCTTTCTCAGTCAATATATGTTTTCTGTAACTCAGCTGGAATCTCGAATACAACACAGAGTTTACCTTGGAATTTTGTCTTCATATTTGTATGATTCTCATTTTTGTATCTTTCTTTTTTGAGCTTGCAAGTTTCTAACTGTGTTTTCCATAATACTGTATTCATATCTTAGAGTTGTGAAAATCAATCTTTCCTTCCTGAGATGCGTATGTAGACCAAACCTGTTAGAAAGACAAGCATTAAATCTGAAATATGTTGTTCTGAGAATAGTAATTGGTCTTTCAAGTGTATGTTCTTCATGTGTTCTTTTCATGATTTCTCACCAGTTCGGTGTGTCACCCTAGTGTAGTCTTTTAATTTATGCATCTCTTCCCTCTTTTCTCTCAAAGAATCAATAATTTAGGTGATATCCAAAGGAAGCTGGCCGTCTCCAGAGGTTCATTTCAGCCATAGGTGACCCACAGCCTTGAGATGATCCCATGTTGCTCTAGAATGCTCAGTTTATTGTAAACTCTACACAGGGTGAAATTTTAGGCACCAACAATAATATTGAATGTTAACAAATCATTTTGGATCAAGGCTCATTAACTTAGTGTTCATCTAATATCCTTGGACTTCACTAAATTTATCATACATGGTTTTTTATTTTTCCAAAGCTTCATGTAATTTTGTACAAGGCTTAATCTAAACATTAGATAAAAATAAATCAAATCAAATTAAAAAACTATCTTCATGGAAGGGTGCATGACTTTCCCATCTTAATCTAATCAAAACATTAGATCAAAAGAAATCAAACTATGAAGACAACCAAGTTATTTAGTATGTTGATTCATTGAAGAATTTCTACATATATTTTATATGCCATGTGTGGTTTTTATTACCTTACCTTCAATATATGGAGAATACACTTGTTGTATTAAGACATTTCATCCATTTCAATGACATGTTGAGTAGTTGAACATAGTTAGCAATAGAAATTTAAAGTGACCCATTTGAAGACAACACAAAGTACAAACAAAAGGAGATGTATAAATATAAACACACTAAGAGACTCCCCGAAATTAACTTGATCAAATAACCCTGCAAGAAAGTGTTGTTTGGGACTTTATAATTGTTGTGATTGTAGGTGCCACTATTAAGAAATCAAAAGTGGACTTTGAATTCAATTCTTACAATTTGTCAAACTTATGTCTTATGTTGAACCTATATTTTTTTATTACAAATGAGTATAATATAATAGAATCACTATGAAGTACACAAAAAATAATGCAACTTTTAAAGGTTATACCTAAAAAATAGCTTGTATGAGCTTGAACAAAACCATGAAAGTTCCTAAAATGAGAACTATTAAAAAACAACTATAAAGAATTATAAATTCTAGAAAATACATATGTCAAAAATAAAAAAATTATTACACCAGTGCATCAAGAGCATAAAAAATTATCTCAAATCAATTTTTTTTTTTTTGAAAAATATAGATCATAAGGCCAATTTATCAACTTTTGAAGTTGAACTACAAAATAAAAAATCTAGCTGAAAGGGGAGTAAAACTTTGAATTACCTATTAAGGTCAACATATGAAAGTCATGGAAAAAGGGTGGTTGAGGGTGGTCTTGATGACAATCATTCATAGGAAACTCAAGCCACTATCAAGGAGACCCAACCTATTCAAAAGGGACCCCTATCGTTCGATGAGAAACTCCACTTCTTAGCTAAGGATTTGTAGGCCATTACTGGTCTGAAGCTTCTAGGAGACCAGTAGTAGTTTTGGTCCCTTGTTGGTTTTGTTCTGTGTGTTTTTTTCATTTCTCTTGTTAGTCAAATTGTTTTTGTTTCTTTTTTTTTTTGTTTCTGGATGTTTCATTTCCCATAAGCCCCTTATTTGGCCTCAATGGAAATTTTGTAATGGGTATGGACACTTCCCATTTTAATCTAATCAAAACATGATTTCAACAAGAAATCTTCCAATAATTTTCCAAAAATTCTAGACTCTTCTATGAATACAAAATTTGCTTCAATTTTCGTCAAAACCATCATCATACTTCGAAACTACCTATTTTAAATTAAAAAATTATCTTTTTGTACAAAACTACTCTTACAAAACACTATTGATTCATGTAAAATATTCCTTGAATATGCCACTTAATTGGTAGTGGGGGAGAAGCCCACTACTGCCACCTAGTGGTTTAGTTGTAAGATGCAATGGTGGAAACAAGGCTACTCACTAATGATGGAAGGGAAGCCATGTTGATCAAAACCCCACAAAAAATTTCCTCAAGGGAAAAGTTATTAAAATATGAAAATTTAATAGCCAATCTTCTATTTTTTGGACCTTTTAAATGTGATGGAAGGGTCTTTTTGACATTAAATTTCCCCAAAATGATAGGTACCCACAACCTCTTACAAAAAAAAAAAAACTTCAAAGCCTTGGAAATCTAGCCTCAAATGTCTAACTATAATAGAATGAATCTTGATTTAACTTTCTCATCTACTTTAAACTTGATGGTGATTGTAAAAAACTCTAGGAAGCTCCAAAATATCTACAATTGACAAGCCTAAAGAAAGGAACCCTCCCATAAGTTGAAAGTATTTTCACACCTTTTGTATTCTTTAGGTCATCTAAGGATGCAAGAGAAGAGCATATTAAGTGCTTCAAGAAAACAAGATCTACACTCCTATATTTCTTAAAAAATGTTAACCTACAACTCATAATTTTTTCTAGTACCATATAAGATTTTTCTACAAGGTTTTCTAGAAAATAAATGATTAAAGAAAAGAAATAAAAAAATTGAGCATTGAAATAATAAACTTTATTGTATTCAATAGAGAATGCAAAGCATATCAAAATAAATAATTGCCACACAAGAGGCTAGAAACATAACCAATACAGAATAAAGTGTAAAATGTGCTTAAGTAAGTTTAAACAAGTGTAAAAAGACATAAGTGGAGAACTAACTAGGAAATAAAGTAGTTAGGAAATATACTCTATTCACATTGATAGATACCTACACAAAAAACATTTACCTTGATGACATATGTGTTAGGAAAATAATGTGGTGCTAAGGACCACTATTGGGATCCTACTATAAGAGTGTTGAAATATAAATTATTCTTAACCTTGATTCTAGTCCCTAGGTCTATTTAACAAAAATGAAAAGTAGATAAATGATGGTGGCAAAAAATACCAATTGTCAATCATCAATTATGATGATGTCAAATGTACGATGTCAATTATTCTAATGTAATTTGTGATATATAGGTTTATTTGCAATGATTACAATAAATGTCAATTTATTGATTGGTAACATTTGATGCCAATTGATGACTAATTATTATAAGCGGATATGGTCTTGTATGATCCTTTGATTATATGCTCATAATCTCCTATTTAATGTAATTTTTATAGCATGGTCCATGTAATCATGAAATGATAAATGCACAATTTCAAATTTCTAGTGTTCATGCTAACAAATAATAAGCATATCATGATCCTTGGAAAGAAAATATTTAAATTTTAAAAATTAGTGACAAACCACACCTACAATCTCATCCAAGGGATGGATTTGTAGGTCTCATCCATTTCAATAACTACAAAGTGTTGAGAATTGAGTCAAGTGTATTTTGAGATTGATGATTTAGAATAATGGAATAAGTGGTCTATGAAGCTAGTAAGTGCACACACACACACACACACACACAAAAAAAAAAAAGTTTGCTAGATTCATACATAATGACATTCATATAGAATAATCTATAATTTAGAAATGAAAAAATAAAATATACACTTACTCCTCTACAATTGTCATGGAATCTTTAAAATATAGATTGCTAGAACTCTTGAAAACATCCAATAATATTTAAAAAAAAGAAGAGAAAGAGACTTATTAAGTACAGATATAAACATTTAACAACTTGACATAAATATGACCAATATAATTATATGTATTTTAGAAAGAACAAATCTTATAATATTATAACTAAAAATAATTATAATATTATTATTCTAAAATAATTTTATTACTACCATTTTATATGTTTATTTTAAAAAAAAATATCCCTAAAATCTCGTCACATTAATTTTTTATATTTTTTTTGGTTTATATTTTACATTGAAAAAATATATTTCTTTTAACTTATAAGATTTTAAAAAAAACTAATGTAAGTGTAATGGAATCAGAGCTCTTTAATCTTGCAAGACATGGACAAAGGGATCACTTAAATATAAATAAACAAATATAAATTCAAGTTTCAAAACTCATTAGCTAAGATGAGTTTTAAGAATAATAAGTTAATTTGTTGAACAACATTAATCTTTAGGCTGCCACTGTAATTCTTTACAGAATAATAATATTTAAAACACCAAGTAAAGTCGGTATGGTAGAAATAGAAGAAGACTAAGTGTCTATTTCTGGTGGCACGTTCTAAAAATGCAAAATACTTGTACAGCTGTTAACACAAAAACTATAAGTACAATCAAACCAGAGAAAAACCACCATGGCTTTGCACCGTAAGTCACGATGAACTCTAACAGCAGTCTTATGAAATTACCCCCTACACCACGATGCCTAAAATAAGCCAGACCTTTCTTCCACTTTTTGTGGTAACGATTTATGGATTCAACAGCTTTATCAATAGAATCGTACCTGGGCATTTCTGTGGGCGTCACCATAGAATTCCAAAGCCGAGCGATCTCTTCATCATTTTCAAGTTTGCCGATGATGATGTCCTCCAGTCTCAAGATCTCCACGTCCCGACTTGTGTCAACCAGGTCGTTCATTAGAATAGCATACCTTGTAATGGGCTTCTGCTCTTCTTTGGAGCAAAATTCCAGGGCAATCAGGTTTCTGAGTATCACCTGCGATCTGTCATCTACTTTGAACTGAGGCAAATACAGTGTGGATTTCTTCTTGTCGAACTTAATGTCACTAATTCCACCCTCCAGTTTCTTGCATTTTATTCCTCCCCTTCTTAGCTCCCCTATAGATGGAACATGTTTTTCTGTCTCCTCTTCTCTGCCGGATAGGCAGCTCCTAGTAGAGTACAAAATGTCAAATATATGTTCCGTAGTGTAGTATAAAATGACAAATATGATCCTCAATATGAACAACACGACAAATACTGGAGTGAGAAGTAGTGCACATAGCCATTTTATACGAATGCTTGTGGGAAGCTTGAATTCTTTAATCCCGCAGCCAGTAGTGTGAAAGATCAATTCTTTAATCTTTATACAAATGCCTCTGAATGTAGTTGTGTGAAAGATCAATTCTTTAATCTTGATAAAAATGCTTCTGGATGTAATTGTGTGAAAGATCAATTCTTTAACCTTGTGAAAACTATTTTTAAAGTAATTGCAAGATATGAGATTTTCTGACTGGAGATTGGAGGAGGCGGGGACTTGCCTGTCAACAATGTAGTCATGAAGCAATTGCAAGATATGAGATTCTTTGTGGTACTCCGTATTCCTCCCTTCTGCTACTTTGATTGGGGAGAATATTTTTAGTGCTGACTCAAACCAGATATCATCATTTGACCCCACTATTTCGAACCTGATTTTCTTCAAAGCCCAGAGTGGTAGTTGATTTTCCATCTTAAGCATATCTTTCACAATTTCAGTCAACAAAGGATGATGTCGTTCCCTGCTTAGAATACTATCGATGAAAATCGACACACTTTCCTCTGTATCTTCATCTGCTCGGAACCTGTCGAGGACTTCTAGAACAAAACAGGCATCCCTCACTAGCATCCACGCACACACTTCACTGCTAAGTTTAAATTCTTTAGCGTAGCTTTCCTTTACTTTTTCCTGGACCTCTTTCTCCATAAACTTTTCCATGACCGATTTTAAGCCACCTTTCCAGATGATTTTAAGGTGCATTTTTCTTGCCACTTCTGACTTCAGAAGTTTTATGTCATCATCCAGTCCATCTTTTTCTGGGAAATGGTAAGGACCCAAGGAGACGACTTGAGGAATATAGAACTCCTCAGCATTTTTCCTCAAGAGAGGCTTTGGAACGGTATGAATGAAGCAATGACTGAATTTAGCTGGTCTCATTTCGCCCTCTAAACTTGACTCGACTGCAACAACCCACGAACCTTCATCAAATATTTCGTTCTCTTTTTTGTTCATATTTTCCATCTTCCATATGCCCCACGGCCATCTAAGTAGATCTTCACAGAAATGTGTAGCCATGCAAGCTGAAAATGTCCTCTCTAGACTTCAACAATAAGACGCACTCTTGTTTTGTGCTTTCCTTATCCTATCAAGATGCTCGTAGAGGTGGAATCTTGATGCTGGATCACACATCCTCAACCTGAGCACGGGTGTTTTATTAAACAAAATAGATTAAAATCGTGCAAAATGAGTGCTTATTTTGTGCTTTCTTTGTTGAAGCAAGATTTTCGTGGAGGTGGAATCTTGACCCCCACAGATGTTCATTAAGGAAAATAGACTAAAATTGCAAGCAAGATGCTCGTGGAGGTAGAATATTCAATAGATCACAGTGCCAAATTAGACAAACATACATACTCATTAAAGAAATAGACTAAAATTACACTAAAAGAATCTTATTTTTTACATAGACCAAACTTACACTAGATTACACGCTCCCACACAAGACATGAGTAGTCATTAAAGAAAATCAACTAAAATTACACAAAACAAACACTTAATTATCCAAGCAAGATGCTCGTGAAGGTGGAATCTTGACGCTGGCTCACACACTGCCAAGCTAGGTATGGGTGCTCATTAAAGAAAATAGACTGAAAGTTACACAACTAGCACTTGCACCCCAATAAGGTGCAATGGTTATGCTGATAGAAGGATATACTATGGCAATTGTATCTAGAGGGTGGAGAGGGGACGATTGCGTGGGAAAAGTGTAATTTGGTTTTGTAAGATCAATTATTCGTAGCAAATGTCAACGGGCGATTGGCGTGCGAGTAGAGCTGAATATGAACACATGGAACATAATTTGAAGCTTTGTGATATGCTAAGTGAATGAACAACACAATATATTAAGTACAAGGAAAGAAGACCTGCAACATTAAAGGTTCATTGGACCAAGTACATTTGTTGGTAGTTAATGATATACAAATTTTTTGTTATGACAAGTCAAAATAGTTCTAAACAATTCTATACTAAAACTATTTTGTGCAACTTTAAAAACACTATTTATAATTGGTTTATTTTTAGATCTCATTACTAATAATTAATTTTCTTCCTTTTTTTTTTCTCTATTCTTAATTAACAACCAAATAGCAAAAAGAAATGTCCTACTCCTCAACCTTTTCTTCTTTTTTAAGCATATACTTTAAAGATTCTGATTCATTAATCACGATAAGCAAAATATAAAGAATGGATACTTTTTTAAATATTCATATAGTACACATATACATACTTAATAAATACTCGTGATATTATTAACATTATAATCATTTCTTTTTAATCTATTTATTGTTACCATTACAAACATATTATTAAACTATCTATTTATAATTAACTATTATTTATTTAATTGCTTATTTAATCTTATAAGTAAATTACTCTAAGAAGTAATTTAAAAGATTTATTGAATAAAAAGATAACATATAAAATAATTATATTATTTCCTTCATATATATATATATTAAAAAAAAGATAATCTCTTTTCTTAGGAAAAACCTATTAATACTAACCATTATCTATGTATATAATCTTAAATTGGTTTAAAAGAAACCTCCTTAAGAATAAAGGAATATATTCCTTTTACTTTATTTAAGGAATAGCTACCATGAAATTTACCACGATGCTTTATTTTTGTTCTCTTATTTTTTATTTTTTCTAGGGCTCCTCAACGTATATCCTCAGTGAGTTTTAATAATAACAAAGCCAGCATTAATTATTGTGAATATTGTCTACATAAAAAATCTGATGCAACGAAAAGGCCATACTCACCAACGTTCTTATCCCTTCAGTAATAAAGAGGTGCCCAGAATACCATTCATTCTCATGCGGGAATATGGTTTACAATATACTGAATGGAGGAGTATGATACAACGATAAATATAGTCCTAAATTTAGCAGATAAACGATAAATAATACCAGTTGCAGTTATTTCAATGCTAGAACAATGTGGCTGGGAGAAGTATCTATTGATAACAATATGCCCTTTGACCGTATATACCTACTATTTAGTTCGATCCATAATTCTGTGTTGTTTGTTTTCTTCCTAGCAGATAACTCTCCAACATTCTTTGGACTAAGGAATCCCTTTCTTTAAAAAAAATGGACCGATACACGCCATTTAAGAAAACTGTGCTTTACTGGATTAGTGTTAAGGAAGCGTGTCTTACTTTTGTAATGCCATTGATCTGCCATGGCTATCGAGCATCAACTAATTGAAAATAAAAAATAATAAAAACATACACAAGGCACTGGGTAGCACTTACTTCTTTCAACCACAATTTTTAAAATGTTCAAAAGCCCTTTCATCGAATCCACTGAAATGGATGCAAGATAACCATTCATACACTATTACAAGTCACATTAAGACTATAATGGCATCACTCTGGATATTTATCCAAACACTACTGTTTAGTTACAATGATACCGCTTCCCTAGACAATTTCCAACCCCTTTATCTTTCCTCCCAAGGTTAAGTGAAATAGGCGTCAAGCTAATTAACGCAGGGTTGCAACTTAAACTACTCCTTACCAATTCCAACAACCTCTTGCTGTTTGGAAACTGTGTAATTCTGTTCTTTACGACAGAGATGATTGATCACCCTCTAGGAGTAAGTTAAGGGAGAGGCTTAACGTTTGACACTATATTAATGGAATTGACGAAGGGAGATCTTCCTATGGCTAGAAAAGTAGTTGATTAGATTTTTGAAATCCATGTCGTATTTTTACTTCCCCATTTTCGTTAATTAACACTATGTCCAAGTCGGTATCTTAAACCTGGGTACCTTAAACAAACAAAGAGATTTTTGCTACTATGGACAGTAAAAAATCAAAAATAAATATTACACAGGAAAGTTTTCAAAGGAACTGTGCTGCTTTGAGCATTTACAAAACTACAACCATGGTGGGTCTGTGGTATCTAGGATTGCAGGAGCAAAAGTAATGACCGCAATTATATCACTGACAAAATTTAAGAAGTATAGAGAGAGATTGTCTGTAAAAGCTACCGTGGATATCTCCAGTTCAAATCTCAATTCAGAAAATGTGAGCAGGATCACCACGTTCCCTGACCTGGCTGGTTTGGTAATAGATGGTTCAGGAAGGCCTATGTTGTCATTAGAGCAGAAAGTGCATGATGTTGTGCTGAAGCAGGCCGTCATGGTGAAGAAAGAAGGAAAGAGTCGGTTGTTGGATGTGAAGTCATACTTGGTGCCTCCTGGGACCTTGCAGATCCTTGATGAAGCTTATGAGCGCTGCCGAGAAGTCTATGCTGAGAATGCGAATGCTTACTACTTGGGTACTATTTCTTCTTCTAATGTATAGTTTTCTTTTCTTGGTAAATTGTAAACGAGTCTTTATCATCATTTCAATTAAAATACTTCTTATCCAAGTTGTGGCTTACATATTGAAATCAAAAATGAAAAGTAAAAACCCAAAAAAGCAAAATGTAAATCAGGTATTGAAGGCTCACTGATTGTTGAGCTTGTCCAAATGAAAAGAAGCGCGGGTGGGTGTCACTTCAACGCCTCTCGTGCAGAGCTGCTACGTTGCCACCACTCCACTATAAACATAACCAAACAAAATATCAATTCAAGTCAGTATGAGGTTCTGAAGAGCCTTTAAGCTTCGAGATTGGGAGGATGGTACTGACCCGAACTGCTCAACAACAATTTAACTAAACCAGTCAAAATCTCTGTAGGGATTTTGGAAACAGTCTTTGTTCTTCCCTTTACTTCAAATTCCAATCCAAAACTATGTAGACAATGCCTTGCGTCCAGGTGAGAGCCATATAAGTTTTCTTAACATTTATTGCATACAGTAAATTTTTGGTGGCTGAGTAAATTGGAGGGCAAGAACGGAGACCCCAAAAATGGTGTGGAACGACGCAAGCGCACCCAGAGCCATACTGGTGACATAAGGCAGTGTCTGGAATCTACATTTTGTGTACTTGTAGACGCCATTCAACCACGTTTTCTATGCCAAAATCTAGTTGGTGCCATCTGAAGATTTTTTTGTGGCTTTTTGCTTTCTTCTATAAGCTGGAAAAGATAGTTAGCATTTGTAGATGGCTTATGCAGAAGACTAGTCAAGTTTATTATTAGCTGAGCTTTGACTGCTATTGGAAACTATGTCTGCCATGGCTATCGCCACACACCCTTCCTGCTCGACCACAGTACATGGTACCCCTGAGGAAAGAAAAAGGGTCAACTGAACAGATCAATCAACATCATATGCTACGTAACTAGAATCAGAATACCCACAATCTGGCAGGGGGAGGCCTAAAAAAAATTTCGGCATCAGATAGTAGACTTTTCTGATGGGATTTCCCAACTATAATAGTCTATTAGCTAAATATCTTCTTCAAATGTTGCATAGGATGGTGTACATGCAGTCTGAGCTCTATGGATGGAATGTCCACCTTACACATTTGTAAACTTAAGTCATCGGCATTTACATCTAATTTCACTTCATCTTAACTCCAGTACTTATCTAGATGTGACGTTCATTAAAGTATCTCAAATGAGTTAGCTTGGAATCTCACATCAACTTAAGTTGTGCGCACTTACATAGAATCCCACATCATCTAGTTAAATCTAGTTATTTGTCTAGATTTGATGCTCACTAAAGTTGTTCAAATGAGTGAACTTGGAATATCACATCAATCTTAATTTCATCTCACATCAATGTGTTGTTGAAAGTTAATTCCATCTATAATGAAACAAATTTGTATTTATTTTGTCCATTTCAATTTATCATTCTTTTTAAAATCTATATATTTTATTGGACTTATAATGCATTAATTTTTTCTGGTTAAATTTCAATTCTATCAACATTTTGAATGGCATTGTATTTTGTTGTGCACATCATGATTTGAAAAGACATATACAACTAAAATTCTATGTAAATATATAAATTGAAATATGTCACGAAACAAATCCAATCAATATTCATTTTGTGGAAAAGATATATACAATCTTTCATAAAAATTATCTTAAACAAAATCTAGAAAAACCATTTCACCCTACTTCTTGAGCCACACAATAATTATTTTTAAATAATATGACCCAATTCTTTGTTTGTGTTGTTCATTGTAAATACAAATTTTGAGAAGTGGGTCTAATTTGGTTGTGTTGTACTCATAAAAAAGTGACTAAATTCTACTTTCTTCTAGATAAGAACAAAGAAGGAAAAGGTATACAATGTTTTTCATATTCATATCCAAATTTGTTTGCTAGTCCATGTAAATCCCATTAGAATATTTGGCATTTTTTTGTATGGTATGATATAAATGGCAAAGGATTCTATTGGGTTCCCACTATATAATTATGTTTTAAAGAACTAAAATTATTATTTTCAATTATACTCAATCTATTTTTCTTTAGATTAAATTTACACTTAAATGGGTATTTTTTCTTTTTATTGTTGTGTTTTTTGTAATGAATTTAATTGTTATAGAAAGAGTAATAAGGTCATAGGGAGGTGAGAGTTGTTCCATATCTCTATCAATTGATATGAATGCTGAAAACAAATCTATTAGTCAAAGAATATGACCGTGCTAATTTTAGAATAAATCTTATTTCCAATTTTGGTACTTCTAGGGTTGGACATCCTAATGATGGTCTTGTCATCCTTTCTTTTTGTATCTTCTTTGGGATTTTGGCCCTTAGAAGAAATGAAGTTAAAATAATTCATTTCCTAATTATTAGACTATCTGAAAATAATAGTGTATTTCTATAGATCTATTAATTATTTTTTCCTAAATGCAATGCAATCTACAAGACCTAACAATAGTGTGACTTATATAGTCAAGTTAAAAAATATTCCCAAGTTTACATAAGTTAGTCTATTTTTTTAACATGTATTATAGTAGTTTATGTTATTCAAATTGGACTTTGCAGGTCCCTTTCAAGCATAGATTCGAATATAGATTTGATAAAAATTTATAAATAAAATATAGTAAATTTTGATAGTTGGTTCATGAACAAAACTACTCTTTCATAATATAATTGTTTAGGATTAGTTTCAGTTGGTGAAAAATCATGAAATTCAAAAAATATCATCTGCAAGTCCTTGTGCACATTTCCACCAAAGGGTAAATGATAACCCATTAGTTTTTGTAAAGTAATGCCTATGCTACATGGATTGTTCATGGTAGCATCCACGATGGGGTAATGATCAGTTTTCTTAGATTGACAAGTGCCATGGAAAACAACCTCATCGATCCACATGATTCTTGCATGCTTCACATGAAAGGCATTGAGTGGGGTGGGCTACCAATATAGGAAAGTATTCAAAAAATGTTAGACATAGATTCTCAAAGCCTAACTAGGCCCCATTTTGGCCGCACCATCTTTTGGTGTGCATGAGAAACAAACAAGAAAATTTTTGAACAATGTCAGTAGAGAAAACTTTAGTGGTGAATCTTTGCCAATTCGTGAATAATTGAAATTGAGACATCCAAAAATGGTGAATAGTACAAGCTAAAAAGGATGTTAAATTGCCAGGTTTTTACAAAGAAATTATTTCATCTCGATTAATTCGCCTATGCATTATTTTTTAAACGATGCATCATTGGAACCAATTCGCCAGTAGTTTATACTATAATTACAAATATTAATTATATTTGCTAGTAATATTATATTACTACCATTAATTTAGGGCCAATATCGCCACAATAATAAATTATCATTTAATTTTAGGGATATTTTAGCCTTGAATAAGGCTTTTATTTATTACCATCGAATCATTGATTACCATTTTAATCAGATGGCTGCAAGTTGATTCTGCAACCTAATACACACGTGCCTTTTAAAAGGCTTGTTGAGGCCCGAAATTTGTTTTGGGCCACACAATTAAATCTAATCATGTGGACCCAAACAAATTTTGGGCCTCAACAAGCCTTTTAAAAGGCACATGCATATTAGGTCATGGAATCAACCTCCAACCATCTGATTAAAAAGCTAATCAATGGTAACAATTTAACTTTTCATTTAGTCTTACTTTTAAAGTGATATTTTTAGAAAATAATTAATCTGTGTGTGATCCAATGCATTTTCGATAGTGAATTTATGCTTCGATAACGTGCTAGGGCCACTATCCCCCAACCCTATGAGAGGGTGTTGCCCCCTCGACCCCCACAAGGGGGCTTTGCCCCAATGAACTGCACAAGGGGTGTTGCCCCTTGACCCTGCTGGTGGCTGCCACCCCCAAGCCCCTACTTCAATGTTACAAAAAACAAAAAAATATGGGGGAATTGTGCCAACCAACTATGCAAAATTTTTAAAGCAAAGATTCACCATTATAATTAATCTTTTTAGTGACTATTCACTAGGATTCACCATTGTGATGATTATTTTTACCAATTATTCATTAAGATTTTCTGAGATTTTACAATTTTTTTTAATAATGTGCATAGATTCGCTAGGAAAAATAATAATTTTTTTCAAATAAAAGGAAAGATTCACCAGGATTTTACACCTTCATCGAGGGGGGACAATTTCTTAAAGTTATCCTTGAATGTCAAGGAAAAACCCACAAAACAAAACTAGGTTTCGTTTGGCCCCACCGCCATTCGATTCGTGATAAACAACCAACATTTGACATATACGAAGAAGAAGGGGTTAACACTGATGAAGGAGCAAGAAAATCTCATGATACTGATCGTTATATGCAAAATTAATTTTATGAATGTGACCCACAACTTCTAAGCCAACTACTCAGGGATTCAGAGGCATATCTTAGATCTTCAAAAAAGAATAATCTAGCATCACATTCCCAGAAGAGTCAAAAAGGACTTGATATTCAGAAGAATCAAAAGGGAGAATTTTTCTTTCTTAGAGTGTTCAAAACCCTAAATTTGGTGCTCATCCATAGGTCTCTTTGCAAAAATATGCCTTGAGCGACAAGCAACATCCTGAGGAGGCACAAAAAAATGATGGTGGGCATCAAAAGGACACTCAAGGTTCAAAATATGTCCAAGCTAGCAAAGATGCTCCCATCAACCCAGTTAATGCCCAAAAGAAATATCACAAGCGAATCACAAATAATACTTTTGGTAAGGGTTTCATTCACCCAAAAGGTCATACAATCAAGGTTTGGAGAAGAGTTGATAAGGGTTCAAAAGATGTGGAGTTGGTGGTATAAAATAAACAGATCAGAATGAGAATGACGGTTTTGTACCAAAAGAGCAACCAAGTATTGGGAAACCATATAAAGACACTCAGAAGCATGACTCCAAAGCCAATAAAAAAGGAATTAGAGGCATACGAACCGAAAAAGGCGTAAAAAAACTCAGAAAAGGCGAAAGGAGTATCTTAAATCCAACCCCTACTTGCAAAAGGAAGACATTCCTTTATTTGAGTTTCTTTTCTGGAAGAATATCTAAATCCACAGATTCAGGATCTTAGACAAAATGCTCTAATATGTAAGTTCTCAAGCCTACCTTTTGATCTAGAATCTTTAAGAGACTTATTATTTGAGGATTGGGTAGGTGCTAAATAGATCTTTTATCTGGATGAAAAGAAAGGGATTTTTGTTGTTCTTTTTGATGAAAAAAGTAATAGGGATGTTGTGTACAAGATTAAATCTTGGATTTATAAGGGCTCTAGCTTGTTTATTCAGCCATGGTGTCCTAATTTCTGATCAATTTTTGGTAAATTTTGTTCCTTTATGGACTCAGTTACATGGCTTTCCTCTTTAGTACAGAGAGACTAAGCTGATTGAGATAATGGTGAACCATGTTGGTATCTTTTTAAAACATGATTATCCTTTTTTACATATCCATCTAAACTAGTTAGGGTCTGCATTTTGGTGGATACAACCAAGAATTTTCCAATCCAAATTCATATTTCTACAAGAAATGGAGTATGGATTCAAGAACTATGGGTGGAAAATTCCTAGAATGTTTGCTTTATCTGCTATAGTGTTGTTCATAAGACTTCAAACTGTAAAGAGACATCATATTATGGGAATCAAGGCATTTCTAACCCTATTATTTCAAAAGTTCATAGAGGACCTTATGTTGACTTAGAGGGACAAAGTGAAGGCCCAATTGAATCAACTTCATTCGTTGTCCCCGCCTCAATAATTTCTCATGTAACTGATTTAAATAAAGCTAATCCCAACATTGTCAAAAAGAACACATCTATAAAGAATCTATCAGTTACAAAGAGGCTTCCTTCCCCAAGGTTATCTATTTTTGTTTCTAAAGATTAGTTAGTAAACAATTTATTCTAGCTCAGATGGATTTTATCTTCACAGTCACTCTATTTATAGTCTCCTCCCATTAAAGCATCTTCAGAGTCTTAGCTTGATGGTGTTGTTTCTTCTCTCATGTTTGTTGTTGTTGAATCAAAAAGTGTGACTTTTGATAATGTGGACAATGAATGCTCATTGGAGGACTTGGACATAATCAAATTTGCAAATTTACTAGAATAGGGGAGATTTGGTTGAACCAATTGTTATATTAGAAGGTATAAAATTGATAGAGGAAATAGCTTCAAAAGTTGAACAAGAACTGAATCAATCATTGGATTCAGAATTACCTTTATCAAATACTACTAATGAGGAAATAGATGTTGAAAAAATGTATTTTAAGGGGAGGAGGATTTTGATTTTTCGCAATCTTTAACAATATCTCAAACTCCATTGATTCAAATTTTGGTGAAGAAAACCCTAGTAAGAGGGGAAGGAAATCTCATAACACTAAGGGGTAAACCCACAAAAGTGGTTTACAATTCAAGTGAGGAAAGAAAAGTTGCAAAAAATGACCCCATGTAAAAAAAATTGGTTTTTTGGGTTTGAATGAAACCTTTGGTTCAAGCGAACCAAAAAAGGGTTCAAATGAACCCTGGTTCAAGTGAACCAATTAAATGAAAAGTCCCACCATTCCCACCAAAACACAAAGAAAACAATTTTTGAAAGGGGGTTCGAATGAACCCTAGTTTGGGCAAACCCCTAGGGATTCTCTCAAACCCCCCTAGTTCACCCGAACCCCCTTTTTCCCACCTTCTCACCCTGTGGCACCAAAAATGTCCAAAATTTTTTGCTTCAAAGCTCGGGTTGATGATGAGAATGGAGGAGACTTCACAACCCAACTGGATGATGGTAATCCTCAGAACGAGCTATCCAACGAATATAATTTTAAATGTTTTGGTTTTATTATGTATTTGTTATTCTAGTTTTATTAAACATAGGTTTTTCACTAAAACTCAAGCTCTTTGTTCTACACATATGGAAAAACAATAGATTATCGAAAAAAAAATTAGAAAATATGATTGCACCAGATATTGAAGTCCTTGATCTAACAAGAAAAAACATTGAATTTTGATACATACAAAAAAAGTTGTGTTATACAGTCTGCCTACATTTGAATTGTAATTGGTTTGACTTCGAAACTTGATTAAGGAAAAAATATTCAATAAAACACTATCTAACCAATTGGAAGCACTATATATTGTAGTTAAAAATCTAAATTTGAAAGAATTAGAATTTTATCCTTCATGGAGAAAAAGTCATGTGTTATACAGTGAGTGTCATTCCTTAAAAATATTGTTTACTGAGAAAAACTAGTTTTTGAAGGAGATGGAAAAAGAAGTGCAATATGATTTCAAAAATTTTGAAAAATATATATTTACAATCTATAGATAAAATGTAACAAATCACTAGTTTTTATCATCTCCAAATTCTTCACGGTTTAACTGCTATAGGTGCCCAAAAGTGAAGATTTAGTTAGAAAAAAATATTTCAGTGTCCACTTTTCCCAAAAATAGTAAACCAGTATTGTAGGATCATCCTAAGATTAAAGAGGAAATTGAAGCTAGGCTACAAACCACTCTAGATGGGTTCTTCACTCTGATTGCAAATAAAAGATCGAGGAGAGCATGTTGCTCTCCTTGAGCTCAATGAAGATCATCTCTTGGAATGTCAGCGGAATTAATGCCCCTGACAAAAGAGCTTAGATCAAGCATCAAATTGGTCCTTGTAGAACTAATGTAGTCATCATTCAAGAGTCTAAATTGGTAGACGTGCAATTTGATAACACTGTTAAGAAATGGTCTAAATTGAAAGCAGTTCCTTCACCTACCAATCGTGCTTCAGGGAATTAGGAGGACACATTACATTGTGGAATCCATCTTCAGTGTTAGTAGAACTCAAGAGAAATGAAGAGAATTGGAAACAATTGTGGATCTAATGTTATGACTTGAAGTTCAGCCTCTTTAATTTTTATGGGTCTACTGTAATTGCTGAGAAGAAAGATCTATGGGATTCTCTCACAACTGTCATGGATGGTATTATTAGTGATAAAATTATATTTGCAAGAGACTTTAATGCCATTACTTCCCATCAAGAGAAATTAGGGGGTATTCTTCCACCTCCCAAAACCATGGAATATTTTTCCTCCTTCATTCAGGATAATCCACTCATTGATATAAAGCCTATCTCTAGAAATTTTACTTGGACTAATCGAAGAAGAAACTTCTCACTAATAGTAGAGACATTGCATAGATTCCTATCCTCTTTGAATTGGTTGGTTGGCAGTTTCTCTTTGTCTTTAGAGATTCTCCCTTTTACTACCTTAGATAACTATGCAATTGCTTTATAATTATCTTCGTTTGTTCCAAGGGTATGTGCAGGATCATGATGGGCCAAAAAGTGATGATATGTAAGTGATATGATGGCCCATGTGGCTGACAACTTTTTTTTAATCCAAAATTGATGAAACAGAAAGGGTTTTTAAAGGAGATTCTCAAATTTCCACCAATATAAATTATGCTTTACTTTGAATTTAATAAATAATTATTATTCATTTTCTATTTGAATTACGACTAAAGTCCTAATTGATAGGCTAATTGAAAAACATCTATAGCTTTCAAACGGTATCACATTTTTTGATCTGAAACATGCGTCACATTATATGCTTTGCATACTATAGGATTAAAAATAAAATTGAATTTCATGAAGTTTTGACCAAGTTAAGGTGGTCAGACATATGAGTTTTTATATTTTTTAAAAGTTGTAATAAAAAATTAATAATTTTTTATTTACATGGAAAAAAATTACAAAAAAATATGCATCACATCGGGACATGAGTCCTCTACTTATATCTAAAATATTATAAAAAAATATTATCATTTTATTGTGGTTAGGGTGGTCAGACAGACACCTACTTCTTATTTTTTCCCGAAATTTAAGTACTACTGCCTTGAAATTTTAAATTTTCACCAAATAGATTTTTAAAAAAAATAAACCTACTAGTTTAGAAACTACATTCAATTTGCTTCAAATTCTTTTCTTACATATTTTTGAAATAATATAGATAACTTATTCAAATTTTTACGTCAAGTTGCCTAACTCTAATTTTTCTGAATTTTTTGCCACTTAAGGCCTATTTTTTCCATGATGATCCTACACATACCCCCAAGAAAAAGTAGTAGATCATCTTTCAAATTGGAAAAAATGTGGCTCAAATATTCATATTTCTCACATGTCTCTTGCAACAATGGTGGTTTTCAGCTCCATTTGTGGAAGGATCAAAGATGTTTCAATTTTGCAAAAACATGTCATTTGGAATATTCATGTTTTTAAGAATATTTTTCATCAGAAAGAGAAGGTATCCAAGAAACTGGAATAGATAAATGAACATATCATTTAGAAAAGTCTTGACCCTCACACTTATGATCAATAATGGATTCTTCAAGAAGAATGGGAAAAACTGCTTGCAAGAGAATAGGAGTATTGGAGACAAAAGTCTTGTGAATTGTGGTTAAGAGATGGTGATCGATATATAAAAAAATTTCATATGTCTACACAAATAAAAAAGGCCAAGAATTCATTTTTTTCAATTCAGGAAAACTCCTCAGGTTTAGTGCTTAGAAAGGAGGTAGAGATTCAAAATGGAGGGATCAAGTTTTTTTCAAATATGTTATCAACCCCTAACGATCAAAATTAGTTGTTGGACCAACAGTCACAAGATATTTTATCTACAATTCTAAGATTAATCACTGATGAAGATAATGTATCTATTTTAAAGCCATAAACTCTATTAGGACTCAAGCAAGTTGTCTTTTTGTTATCTTCAAATAAAGCACCAGGTCCAAATGGGTTCACAACACTTTTCTTTCAAAAGGCAAGGGACTTTATTGGCTTTGATTTGCTTATGGTAGTTGAAGAGTCCAGAAGAATAGGGTCTATGGTAAAACAATTTAACATAACCAATATTGCGATATTACCTAAAATCAAAGATCCAAAATCTTTTTCAAATTTCAAACCAATATCTTTGTGTAATACAGTGTATAAGATCCTCACAAAAGCAATTTACCTTCACCTCTAACCATTCATTCCTAAGATTATATCTCCTGAGCAAGGTGGCTTTGTTCCAGGGAGAGAAACAATAGATGGTGTCATTGTTACACATGAAATCTTGCATTTGATAAAAGAGCATAATGTGCTCTCTTTAATTTTCAAACTTGACATGATGAAGCTTACAAAAAGTAAATTGGTATTTTCTGACTCAAGTTTTAAAATAGTTTGGCTTTGGTCATAAGTGACTATGCAAGTGGATATTATCCTACATTTAAGGTGTTAAATTTTATGTTATTATAAATGGCAGTCCCATTGGGTTCTTTAGTTCCTCTTAGGGGGTGATACAAGGGGATCCCATATTCCCTTTTCTTTTTATTATAATGGAAGAGGCTTTAAGCAGATCGATAAAGGTAGCTAACTCATAGGGGTTGTGGCAAGGGATTATAATGCCTCAAACAAATATCTCAACTATTCAATTTATTTTTGGATAATACAACATTGTTGGGGAAATCATTTGTACAAGAGGCTACAGAAATGAAATGTATTTTTGACAAATATAATTTTGTCTCAGGACAAAGGATAAATGCAAGTAGGTCAAAAAAAATTATCTTCAACACAAGCACTCCTTTGAAAAGAAGAATTATAAAAATCTTGGGATTTTAGCAATCAGATATTCCTTGTTCATATTTAGGTATACCACTTAGTTTTTGGGATAAGGTTATATAGAAAGGATAAAATCTAGAGTGTTGTCTTGGAAAACAAGATGGCTCTCATTGTCTGGAAGGATTCAACTGATAAAATATCTTATTTTTTATATTCCAAATTACTTTATGGCAGTACTAAAATCACCCAAAATGATAATTTCTCAATTTGAAAAACTGATTAGAGATTTCTTGTGGAGGGGTAACATGGATGACCATAGAAAGCTACCACTTATTTCCTTGGAAAAGATGAGCACAGAGAAACTCAAAGGTGGGGTAGGCTTGCATGATTTAATTTCAAGAAACATGGAATTTGGAGAAAAATTGATTTGGTATATGTATTCAAAACCACATCTGAAACATTTGGTGTGACATTCTTCAAGAAAAATATCTTGATAACCAATCACTATCAAGGATTCTAACTATTGCAAACCCTTATAATGGTTCTATAGTCTGGAACTTTATGTTATCATGCAAACATATTATTGTTTCTTACATATCTTGGGAAGTGAATAATGGTAAAGATGTGTGGTTTTGGGATGACTCATGGAATGGCCATCCTCCTTTGAAAATCAATCAAGATTTGGTGGTTGCAGAAGGATTACTAAAACGGTGTTGAGGTTCTAAACTAATTGATTATGCAAAATCAATGTGTGCATCTACTTGGATGGTAACATGGAAAGATATATCACTTATGCCTATTCCACCAAATGAAGTGGCTCTTTTGAATAATGCTTTGAATAACAAAGTTGTATACAGGGATAACTTTAAGAAACCCCACCCCCCTCAGCGAAGGTGTAAAATCTTAGTGAATCTTTCCTTTTATTTGAAAAAAAATATTAATTTTCATGGTGAATCTATGCACATTATTAAAAAAAATTGTAAAATCTTAGCGAATATTAATGAATAATTGGTAAAAATAATAATCACAGTGGTGAATCCTAGTGAATAATTACTAAAAAAGATTAATTACAATGGTGATTCTCTCCTTTAAAAATTTACATAGTTGGTCAGCACAATTCCCCCATACTTTATTTATTTTTTGTAATATTGAAGTAGGGGCCCGGGGACGACAACCATCAGCGAGATCAAGGGGTAGCGCCCCTTGGGGAGTCAAGGGGTCATAGCTCCCTTGTGGGGTTCAAGGGGGAAATTCTCCCTCATGGGGTCCGAGGATAGCGATATTGGAGCACACACGGATTAAGTATTTTTTAAAAATATCACTTTAAAAATTAAGACTAAATGAAAAGTGAAATTTTTACCATTGATTAGCTTTTTAATTAAATGGTTGTAGGTTGATTCTGCGACCTAATATGAACATGCCTTTTAAAAGGCTTGTTGAGGCCTAAATTTCTTTTTGGGCCACACGATTAGGTTTAATTGTGTGGACCAAAATAAATTTTGGGCCTCAACAAGCCTTTTAAAAGGCACGTGTGTATTAGGGTGTAGAATCAACCTGTAGCCATTTGATTAAAAAGATAATCGATGATTCGATGACAATAAATAGAATCCCTATTCAAGGCTAAAGTATCCCTAAAATTAAATGCTAATTTATTATTGTGGCGATATTGCCCCAAAATTAATGGCAGTAATATAATATTACTAGTGAATATAATTAATATTTGTAATTATAGTATAAACTACTAGCGAATTGGTTCCAATGACGCATTGTTTAAAAAATAATGCATAGGCGAATTAATTGAGACAAAAAAAAAATTGTAAAAAACTGGCAATTCAACATCCTTTTTAGCATGTATTATTTTTGATTTATAGAGGTCCTGATTTCAATTATTCGCCAATTGGCAAAGATTCACCACTAAATTTTTCCCTGGTGGTATAATTTTCTAATAAGGAAGATAGAATCATATGGACTCCCTCAAAGAATGGGAAATACTCGGTTAAATAGGGGTATCAAACTTTAGTCAGCAAAGGGAAACATATTAACAAGCAAATATCCTTTTCATTTTGTTGGAACCTGATGGTGTTCCCAAAGGCAGGTAGTTTTTCTTGGTTGGCTTTGAGGAAAAAAATTCTAACTAGTGACAAGTTGTCAAAACTTGGTATTGTTGATCCTTTTCAATGTGTACTTTGAGGTGACCATTGAGAAATATTAGACCATTTTTTCATGCAATATGCCTACTCTCAGGAATTTTGGAATTTCATAAAGCATAAGTTAAGTTGCTTTCATGTTCTTCCTAATTCCCTATGGGATGTATTCTCGAGTTGGCCCGCTTTATCTAAATTTGGTTTTTTTTCTTGTATCTGGAGAATAGTCCCAGTAGTCCTTGTATACGCATAAAAATGGTCATGTCTATAATCCTGGCAATTAATTAAATATTTATTATTTAATTAATTTTTCTAAAAGTCCTCTACATATGATTAAATTTATTTTATTTAATTATATTGTTCATTCATCTTATTCTTCTTCCATAATTAAATAAATTTATTTTATTTAATTATTTTCACATGTCCTCTTAATTAATTAAATAAATACATTCTATTTATTTAAATTAATTATCACTGTTTGAATTTAAATTAAATCTTTTGATTTAATTAAGTTTAAATATTTCCCCTTTCTTCTATTTTAATTCTTCTTCTAATTAATTAAATGTTTCATTTAATTAATTTCATAAAAGTGATTTAATTAAATAGATCTTATTTAATTAAAAATATCTTATGATTTCTTTCTAAATCCAAAATTAGGTATTTTAACCTAATTGTGCAATCTTCTCATATCATAATTAAATATTTTATTTAATTATGAGATATTCTGCTTTTTTTCAATAAAACTGATTAAAGCTCTTTTCTCACCACAAGTTTTCTTCTGCTTTTAAAAGCTTAATTAAATATTTTATTTAATTAAGGAAAGTTGAATGTCCTCCACAAATAAATAATTGATTTTTTTAATTAATTATTTATTAGCTTTAAATCTTTCTTTTATTCTTATCTTCTCTTCTTTTTCCTCTTTCATAATAAAATAGAAAAATCTATTTCTAGGGTTCTTCTATCTTTCTCTTCAAATTCATCTTTCCTCAACCGTTTGATCTGCCAGGAATTATCACAACCGTCAATCGAGACAGCCAATCAAAATCATTCAGAAAGCCCTATAAATACCTGTGTGAATCCAAACATTGGTAATAGGCAATTAAGTAGAGTTTATGCATTTAATTCATTTAGTATTCATCATAGCATCTTGCTTATTTCAAGTTTCTTAGCTAAAATCATTATCATAGCTTAATCATGCATTCATATCATAGCAAAAATCTCGTTCTTTAGGAAGACAGTTTGTTGAGCCTAGCCACTAATCTGAGAACACAAGGCTAGAATCTACAAAAACACTAAAGATAGAGGACGATAGGACGACAACGGAAACAGGATACTGAGTTTGCACATCTCTATTCCTTTTATATTTATGTTTTTTGTTATAATGTTCTATTGGTGTGTTTGAACTGATTTTAATTCATTTATGCACTTAATTTTCACACACACATTAAATGGCGCCCACCGTGGGGCCTATGCCCCGATTTTAGACTTCTTTCTTGCAGGTTTTTCTTGCAGGTTTGCTTACAGGTTTTCTGGCATTCGGCAGCGCGTTTTGGAAGATTCGGGAATTTTTCATTTGCAGGTATTTTGGTGCATCTAGGCTCTGTTTCGGCACATCTGCTCATTTCTACGGCGCATCTGGGAAACAGAGTAGCGCATCCATCACTTTCTACAGCGCATTTAGGCATTTAGTTAGCGTATTTAGGACTTTCTTTAGCGTATTTAAAAGTTGTATCAGAAAATTAAAAAAATCTCTTCATTTAGAATAGCGCATATAGTTTCTGTTTTCGCGCATCTGGGTAACAGAATTGCGCATTTGTTTTCTGTTTTAGCGCATTTATGTAACAGAGTTGCGCTTCTGGTCTCTGTTTCTGTGCATTCGGGAGACAGAGCTTCACATCTGGAACTGTAATCGAGATTCTGAGTCTGACGCCTTCCACAGATAGAATTTCTTTTATTTTTATGTTGGGCTTAAAATGGATCAACCTAGGGTAGCCACCACACCTTTTATCATGCAGTTAAAATGAATCCCATGTCTGTTGTGAAGCAACATCTTCACTTAGATTAAATCACATTTGATTTTGGTGCACATAAAATGAATCTGTCTACTCTTATTGACTGTGCTTGAAAGTGGTAGGTGATTATGCTCTCACCCTGTGCAAACTAGGTGATCAGAAAACCAGACCCACTTTTCCTTGTGTAACCCTGATTTGATAATCGAAGTATCCTCTCCCCTTGCACACTTGTACGATCCTGGGTACAAGAGAAACGGTTATTGACTCTAGAAATTGGGCCTGCCTTAAGGGAAAAAGTACTCACCTTAAGGGACGACTCAAACCGGCAATGGAGCTAAGGCCAAGCTACCCCCGACCGGTATATAAATGTAAATCTTAAGGGAAAACCTAAGGTTGCTTGTGCGGATGTGTCATACGGACGGAGTTGTACTCCCTTAAACCCTTGTTGAGCTTAACCTCTTTAGGGTGGAGTCCCACCTTAATGGTGATTAATCTCTTGCCCCATGTATGGCCACTCGAACGGGGGTCCCGAACTAAATACCATTGTTTAGAAAGCCAAAACCTTCTATTTGCTAGTCAGCACCGGTCGGTGTGAAGCCTTCCACACTTTCGCAGTCAATAGTAGAGGTAGCTCGCCATGGGAGTTTCATGGGGGTTGGAAGCTTGGTTGGCCTGAGAAGAGAGTGCACTGTAAGGGGGAGCCCGTGCAGCCAAGCTTCTGGATTCACACGCTACTGATATGCGGTTGGGGAAACCCACGTGGAGTCTAGCGGATATTGTCCTGGCCTAACCTAGGTTGTGCTTGTCTTATTATGTGCTTGGTTACGAATCAACTTAAATCAGACTATTTGCTGTGCTTTCCAAACATTAATTCAGATAATGGATCATCCAAGAACAAACATGACAAATTTTAGCTAAAAATTGGTCAAAATGTCCTAGAAAAATTGTTTTAGCGCATCTAGGGGAAAACTGCGGCGCATTTAAGCTCTGTTCTAGCGCATCTGTGTTCTGTTTCGGCACATTTAGGATTTTCTGCTATGCGCATCAGTGCTCTGTTTCTGCGCATATGAGATTTTATGCAGCGCATTTGACTATTTTGTAGCGCATTTGGGAAACAGAGTAGCGCTTTTAGGTTTTTGTCACAGACCCGACTTTCTAAAGATTTTACTCCCATGTTAAGAAAGTGGAAATCAACCAAGTTCACCAAGAAATCAGTTTTCAATAGGATCAAGAAGCCCAAAACAAATTTCAGTTACAAGAAGACTTTAGATCGCAGAGAATTCCTGTATAAGAGTCGAGACGTCTTGCTCCATTATCACACATTCCTCCATAGATACCAAGACTACATTAGGGGATTCACCGACGATTATGCTGTAGAACCTTTGGCTACCCAAGCTTATTATCAAAGATTAGCATTATCTCAACGTCATAATTTGAATCAACCTCTTGAGTTTGAGAACGTACCACAACCTTCAATTGAATATTCAACGCGTCCCAATCAGATCCTTCAGTGACCCTCGACCATATTCAAGGATTTCTTACATATGCCTATTTTTACGAGATCTCAACACAACAAAGCAGGAGAAACACCTCAAGAAGAGGGTGAACGAGATAGTCCTCTTTTTAGTGTAAGTCACAATCCCCTTTTCAGTAACAACAATATGGCTGACAGAGAGGAAAGTTCGATACTTAAGAACAAAAACATGAACAAAACTCCTATAGGTAGTGATGATGAACAAGACGACGAACTTGAACTTAGAGAGGCAGAACAAAATCCCAAGTTTCTTAAAGCCCTTGAAAGAGATTATAAACGTGACAAAGAGAAATACTTTCTTTTTCTAAAGACTTTGATACTGAGAAATTAAAAACCGAGGAAGAGCCATCCCCATCTGAATATGCCTCCTTCAGAAAAGAGTTTAGAGAAATGCAGGGAGATATCAAAGAGTTACGAGGAGGAACCACAACCAAGAAGTACACTTTGGATGACATATGTCCTTATCCTTTTGATAGAAGTCTCAACATGATTCCATTTCCTAAACACTATGAAATCCCCAAATTTGATCGTTATAATGGAAAATCAGACCCAGTTGACCATGTTAGAGACTTTCGAAACATGACATTGGAATTTTCCCACGAAGATACATATTTATTGCGATTATTTCCTTGAAGCCTTGGAGTCAACTCTATGGAATGGTTATCTAAGATTACACCTCCTATTCGAACATTTGAGGAACTGATGAATTTGTTCATAAAACAATACTCCTACAACGTTCAACACCAGATCACCATGATTGATCTTTGCAAAGTTACGCAAAAACCTGGGGAATCTTTCACTACCTTTCTTCAAAGATGGAGGAGAATGTTCGCTAGGTACCCCCGTCATGTCCCTGAAAAGGAGAAAATGGTTACTTTCATCAATAGCCTCAACTCAGAAATGAGTTATCATTTAAATCTACACTGTCCACCTTCCTTTGAGAAATTGATTGAAGATGCCATCACCATCGAAAGTGCTTTGGTCAAAAGAGGGACCATAAAACTTGATAGGGACAACCCTGCCTCATCTAACCATTACAACAATCAGGACAAGTCCAAGTTTTGGACCCGCAACAAGAATGTTGTAAATGATGGTGTTGTAGATGCAAATCATATCACGACTAAGCCATTTATCTTGAATACTCCTCATAACAACAATTACAACCATGTCAATTCAGTCACAAATCAAGGAAACAATCATCCCCCTCCAACGAACTACAATCAAGGGACTGCCAACAACCAAAACCACTGGAACAACAACAACAACAACAACACTTCAGGGAATGCCTCAAACATGAAACCACAACGCTTTCCATTCTTCTCCAATAGAAGAGATTTTACTCCACTAGGACAATCCTTAGAATCGGCTTTCAAAGAGGTCATGGCAAAGAACGTCCTTATGTTACCCCCACAACGCAATTACGAACCTAATGTAAAACCTCCATCATGGAACGAAGCTTATTTTTGCGACTACCATAGGTGCAGAGGTCATCATACAAACAACTGTCAAGGTTTGAAACACGCTATTCAAGATCTCATTGACAAGGGCATTATCACAGTAGAAGGACAACAAAAATCCAACGAAGATCACCAAGCATTTCGAAATCCTCTACCAAATTATCAAAAGGGAGAATCGTCTGACAAAACCGTGAACCAAATTGATGATAATGTAATCCGTCACCTCTATACGGACGATGAGCGAGTCAATGTCATAAAAATCAAAGAGAAAGTAGACAATGGACAAGTAAACGTCACAACAAGAGCACAAGCTAAGGTTGTTTTGAAAGGTACCTCTTCAAAATCCAATGAGACCTCTCCTCAACACCAATACGACTTAGTTAACCAACTTCGAAAAACTCCAGCTCAAATCTCCATTTTTGAACTTCTAAAGATTTCCCTGGCACATAGGGAGATTTTAGATAAAACCCTCGTTGAAATGACTGTATCTACGGATTTGGATGTGAATCGATTTCAAACCATGGTAGGACATTTGTCCTCCCCCACATGCCTTTCATTCTCAGACAAAGATGATGTTTCCCTAACTCATCCCCACAATTCATCATTATACTTAGAGGTCATGATCCACAAGTTCCGTGTCAAATGTGTTCTAATAGATGGAGGGGCTGGTCTAAACATATGTACTTTGAAGGTGATTCAAGCATTAGGATTTGCCGAAGACTCCATTGATCCTAGAAGGAAGATTACCATTAAAGCCTATGATGATGAGGAGAGAACATCTAAAGGTCTAATCATGCTACCAATCAGAGTGGGACCTGTTATCAAAAATACCTTTTGCCAAGTTTTAGAGCGAGATCTTGCATACAATATCTTGTTGGGTCGTCCTTGGATCCATGAGATGCAAGCTGTTCCGTCCACTTACCACCAATGTCTTAAGTTTCCGTATGATGGACAGGAAATTACTATACCAGCTGATAACTCAAACGCCCAAACTTGTGCCAATGTCAAAGCTCATCAAGATACTTTGGTTCCGAATAATCGAGAAGCACTTGCTGATACTTCTTCTCAACATGCTACACACATCAGTCAGTTAACTAAAAGCTTTGACAAGAAACTACAGTTCAAGGAAAGTGGAGTTGGGGAATATTCCCTTTGTCTTGCTAATCTACCTACATCTCCTCGATCACATGGAAACCTTCTATTACACCACAACAGATATCAGCAGCATCAACATCAGCACAGGTACAAACAGAGCCCACTACCAAGTTCAATGGACAATTTATCAAAGAAAAATTTCCCATGGGAGATCCTGAGGATACATCAATTCTAGATTGGCTCTATAAAGATGAAGAGGATGCAATTCTAAACGTCACCTTACCAACAGAACAATATGGGAAAGGATATTCTATCATGCAAAAGATGGGATATGATAATGGTCCTCTTGGAAAGAGAAAAGAAGGCGTAGTTGAGCCTATCCATCTTCCAGGACTTGCGGCATATGATAAAACTGGAATAGGCTATGAGGCTACCCAATCTAAACAATCCCAAGGTAATGTTTTTACACTGCAAAAAGGTTCCGATAAGAATGAAACATGTTTGGTATCAGTCCTGAATTACATTGAAAATAACTCTGACACAGATTCTGCTGAATATGAATGGGATACCATCCATGATAACAAATTTTGGAGAGACAAAGAGGTAGATGTCATACATAAGTATATGCCCGCTTTGATCAAAGGAGAAGGTTCAAGATCCCAACCACAAGAATCTGAACCACAAAGCAACTATGAGTCTAGTGATACTAAGTCGGATTTTAACGAACAAGATTATCAAGAGAATAGTCCCATCATTGACCTATCTCATACCTCGGATCCTACCGATAACTCTGTCTTGACCCTAACCATCGCCAATTTTACACAACCAGACGACGTCCTACCATTAATCCATCCTGATCTCATTGACTAGGATCTTACCGAACCTATGGATATACCTATTTTTCCAAACGACGAAGCTATCATAAACTTCCTTTCCGCCGAAGATGTAAATAATTGTTCCACTAGCGATTTTCAGTATGAAGTCTGTAATCAGGAGAGTGTCAAGTCTCCTAGCTGCAAAAATGAAAATAAAGATAAACGGTCTAGTGGTGAAAACCAGAATCTGGCAGTACTAGATCAAGCAAAAGACAAAATAAAGAGCGTATCAGATGGTGAAAACCTTTTTGAGGCACCATCTGATGGGACTCTTGACACTCTCCCAGAGCATTATCATGAGCGATCATCCATCTTGACTGAGCCTACAAAGGAAATCAACGTTGCAACTGCAGATAATCCAAGGATCCTACAGATAGCTGAATCTATGACAGCTAAAGAAATCCCAGAGTTCATGAATTTTCTCAAGGAAAACCAAGTCAATTTTGCATGGTCATATGCAAATATGCCCGGCCTTGATCCTGATCTCATTATGCATCATTTATCTATCAAATCAGGAGCCAAACCCGTAAAACAAAAACTCAAAAAGATGAATCCTCATATTGCACTATTGGTTAAAGAAGAACTCAAGAAGCTCCTCGATGCAGGTTTTATAAGATCAATTGACTATGCCGAATGGATTTCCAATATTGTACCAGTAGCAAAACCAGACAAACGTGTAAGAGTATGCACTGAATTCAGAGATCTTAACAAAGCTTGCCCAAAAGATGACTTTCCGCTTCCAAGTATCAACACTATAGTTGATCTAACAGCAGGCCATGCCATGTACTCATTAATGGATGGTTTCTCGGGTTACAACCAAATCAAGATTGCACCAGAAGACCAAGAGAAAACAGCTTTCACTTGTCCGTGGGGAACATATTGTTGGAATGTCATGCCTTTCGGCTTGAAAAATGCTGGAGCTACTTATCAAAGAGCTATGACTACGATCTTTCACGACATGATGCACACATTCATGGAAGATTATGTAGATGACATATTGGCAAAATCACACACCAGAGAAGAACACTTGGAGATACTATCTAAAATATTCACTAGATTGGAGAAATTCAAAGTTCGCTTAAACCCTAAGAAATGTGTTTTTGGGGTCACATCTGGAAAACTGTTAGGATATATTGTTTCAGAAAAGGGAATTGAAGTAGATCCTGCTAAAGTTCGCGCAATCATGGAGATGCCTCCCCCAAAGAACATTAGTCAGTTGAGATCCTTACAAGGGTGACTCCAGTCTATCCACAGATTCATTGCACAATTGGCTGACAAAAGTCTACCATTCACACATCTCCTACATAAGAATGTTCCTTTTAGATGGGATGATAAATGTGAAATGGCATTTCAACAAATCAAGCAGTACCTGATGAATCCACCAGTTCTTGTACCACCAAATCCAGACAAACCATTGATTCTGTATATTGCTGCAACCGAGACATCTTTGGGAGCATTATTAGCACAAGAAGACCATGAAGGGAAAGAACGGGCAATTTATTACATCAGCAGAACATTGACAAGTCATGAGCTTAGTTACACTTTCATTGAGAAGGCTTGTTTGGCAGTCGTCTTCGCTTCCCAGAAATTTGACATTACATGCTAACTCATACAATTAAGCTTGTTTCCAAAATTGATCCACTCAAGTATCTACTAAGTAAAGCATCACTAACAGGAAGGTTAGCAAAATGGATCATGATTTTGAGTGAGTTCGACATCCACTATGTTGATCGCAAAGCAATCAAAGGACAGGTTATCGCGGATCAACTAGCAGACGCTCCTCTCCAAATAGAGCACCCTTTACACATTGAATTTCCAGATGCTGATGTCTTCACAGCAGACTTTAAGCAGCCATGGTCCTTATACTTTGATGGTTCTTTTACTCAACATGGCTCGGGGGCAGGCATTCTCTTTGTCACCCCTCAAGGGCATACCATTCCTAGGTCCTATAGGTTAATGTTTCCATGCACCAATAACATAGCCGAATATGAAGCGCTGATCACTGGACTGAAAACAGCATTGGAATGGAGGATTACCAAGCTACAAGTTTATGGTGACTCACAACTAGTCATTAATCAAATCAATGACGACTATCAGACTAAAGATGACAAGTTGTTACCATACAAGAAGATGATTGATGACTTCAAGAAGTATTTTGTGGACATTCAATTCACACAAATTCTGAGGATTGACAACAAAGCAGCCGACGCTATGGCTACGATCGCCTCATTGATACAACTCCCAGACAAACAGACTCGCTATGAATTTCTGGTGGAACAATTATTTACACCTGCCTATGACACACCTGAAAGCCAAATTATCTGCCACCTAGTAGGATCCGATTCACCCTGGTATGGCAAGATTTATGCATACCTAAAAGACGATATATTACCACCTGACTTGTCCCGCAACCAAAAACGTAACTTTATCCGACAATCCTCTCGATATACCCTTATCGCTGATACCCTTTATCGCCGTGGTCTTGATGGTACTTTACTTCGATGTCTTGAACGTGATGAATCCGACAAAGCTTTACAAGAAGTTCATGGGGGCATTTGTGGTACTCATTCGAGTGGACTAACCTTATCCAAAAAATTGATTAGAATGGGTTACTACTGGCCTACAATGGAAAGGGAATCATTTACCTTTGCTAAAACATGCTCAAAATGTCAGATTCATGGGAATCTTATTCATGCTCCTGCACAAGAACTTCATTCGTTTACACCCACCTGGCCATTCTCTCAATGGGGGTTAGATCTAGTGGGCAAAATTCATCCTTCTTCTTCAAATGGGCATAAGTTCATCATCACAGCAACGGAATATTTCACTAAGTGGATTGAGGCAGTACCTCTCTCTAAAGTCACTGGAAAACAGATCTCATCCTTCATTCTCAATTACATTATTTGTCGATATGGTATTCCTAATGCCATTATTACAGATAATGGTCGACCATTCAAAAATCAGGATGTTGATGAACTTTGTGAAAGATTCCATATTCAGCACAGATATTCCACACCTTACTATCCTCAAAGGAATGGCCAAGTAGAGGCCTCAAACAAAACCATACTAAAGATTTTGAAGAAGATTGTCAATGACTCAGGGAAGGATTGGCATGTTCAACTCAATCCCGCCTTGTGGGCTTACAGAACTAGTGTCCGAACGCCAACAAGAGCAACACCTTTTGCCCTCGTCTATAGAGCAGAAGCCATACTGCCTTTAGAGGTAGAAATACCTTCCTTAAGAGTATCACTGAAAGGTCTCATAACAGATGAGGACTACAGAGTTTCCCGACTCCAAGAGTTAAAACTTTTAGATGAAAAGAGATAGAGAGCAGCAGACCATTTAAAAGCATATCAACAGATGATGGCTCGCAGCTATAATCACAAAGTCAAGCCACGCACCTTTCAGGTGGGTGATCTAGTTCTGAAAGAGAACCCATGTAATCAACAAGACAGAGAAAAGAAAGGAAAGTTTGAACCAAATTGGTTAGGCCCTTATGTGGTTATTGCAGTCTACGGATCGAGAGCATACAAGTTATCAACGCCAGAAGGAGACCTATTGGATGAACCCATCAACAGTATACATCTTAAGAAGTATTATGTTTAAGTCAGAAAAAGTCCTGAAGAAATACAAAAAACAACAGAAAAAGTCCTGAAGAAATATAAAAACAACAGAAAAAGTCCTGAAGAAATACAAAAACAGCAGAAAAAGTCCTGAAGAAATACAAAAACAGCAGAAAAAGTCCTAAAAAATACAAAAACAGCTGAAAAAGTCCTAAAGAAATACAAAAACAGCAGAAAAAGTCCTGAAGAAATACAAAAACAGTGGAAAAAGTCCTGAAGAAATCCATACAAAAAATCAAAACATTTCAAAAATACAAAAAAATCAAAAGAGAATGTCATAGGGTGAAAACCTAGCAAACAGGCAGTCTATTGACAACAAAATACAAAAAAATCAAAAGAGAATGTCATAGGGTGAAAACCTGGCAAACAGGCAATCTATTGACAGAAAAATCCAAAAAAAATAATCAAAAAGCAATAAAAAAATGCAATAAATACAGATCGTGAAAATCTGGCAAATAGACGCTATCTGTACCTCTCCATCTATTAGTTCCTGCTTTGCACTTTATCTTTTCAAAAGCTTTCCTTTTTCTGCATCTTTTTCTACATCTTGAGGTCATTAATCGCACCATCCTGCCGCCATTTGCCTAGAGAGCTAAAATGTCCTACCATGGCTTAATCGTTTGTACATATTCCTTTCCGCAAGTTGTGTCAATCAACAAGGCAAAACTCAACTGGGGGCACTTAACTTTCAGAGCATACCAAAACAGCTAGACCATGACATAGCCATACAAGCATACCAACAAACAACAACCTCTTTTGTCAATGTTATCCGCTCATGACACACTTTTCAGCAAGATATCATATCATTTGTCTATTGGATGATCCAAATATCTGAATAATGTATGCATTAACAGTATTGCATGTTTGATTAAAAGTTGTTTGATTTTCGATATCATTACTCGGGAGCATACTCAATGATGTACTGCACTAGAGTAGCAAGGAACGAGAATGATTTTTCTTTGTCTATTGTCTTGAGGTTAACAGCCTGATCTGATGCAAATATGTCAAAGGACATGACGCTCAAAGCAAATATCATCGATGATAGTTCCACATTTGCATCAGAACAGTGGTTAATCTTTGTCTGTTTATGCAAGAAATACTCAGGTCATCTCGGTTCAATTATATCTCGATGCTTGTGTTCGCTTGCTATATCAAAATTCATGAAAGTTGTACTCTGGTCATCATTGGCGCTAATTTCCCCTCTGATGCTTGTACATACTTCCAACATTTTAAATGTTCTATGATGATTCAAGAAGGCTTATAACAGGCTCAACAAACTGGTTAGTTTCATATAGTTGCATGTTCATTAGCTCATTGTATATATCTGCATATTGGATTCATATCCGTATTTTGAAGGGCTGAATGAAGGTATTCAAACGGTTGTTATTAAGTTTTGACCTTTTTCATGGAGGACATTGGGACATTTAATTCAATGCATTCATTCAGTTTATTATCATTTATCATTCCATTATTCGTTTACCGTTTCATCATTCATTTCTCATTTTATCATCTACCGTTGCATTACCATTCACATTTATCATTTTATTATCATGTTACCATTTTACATATCATTTTACCATATTCCCATTCATACCACATTCATTTTCTACCATATCACAATGCATTTCATACATGGAAAATTCAAAAAGAAATTAACATCTCACATATATACATACATCGTCACAAAATCATTGCATACACATCATAATCACTAGATCATCCTGCATCATATGGATTAGTCCGCACATGTAATCAGTCCGCACATGTAATCAAAGCATATAAAAATCCATCTCATAACATACATGCATCAATGTCATATCCATATCGTATCATAAATGTATGAACATAAACATCATCAAAAATACCACCACTGCATATCATCACTCATCAAAATAATACAAATGTCCAAATGTCCAATGAAACTAATAAAAGGTCAGAACATAAAAACATCATACATGATCAAAACTCAGTATACATAATGAATCAAGCCCCAAAAAAATGGCTAACTGGTCGATGCCCCTGACGGAGCTGGTCTAGAAGGAGGTGGCCTGCCGCTGGTCCCTCCATCAGGATCCCGTCGAGGCCCGGTAACCTCTCTGCCGTGTGTTGATGTCCGAGATCGGGTCCTCTTCTGGCTGTGTGATCTGGGATATGGCTCTCGCCGCTCAGGAGGGCATAGCTCCTCGTAACGAACTCTGTAGTACTCTGCCTCTCTGGCTGCCTCGAATCCCTCTGCAATGGCCTCTTGTAGGGATGTACTCTCTACGGTACCCATCAATCTCTGTGCTACACCCTCAGCCTCCTGTGCCCACCATCTAAAGGAATCCCTCTCTGCTACTAACTATGCCACCTAAGGATCTGGGGTAGGCATTTGAACCTGTACCTGTGCCTGAGCCTGTGCCTGAGCCTGTGCCTGTGCAAGCTGTGCCTGTAACTGCACTATCATGCTCTGTGCCTGCACCAGCTAACTCTGAAGCTGTGCCTGCTGCCCCTGAAAGGTCTGCACCTGACCCTACAATGCATCTATCTGTGCCTGCTGGGACGAGGATGTCACCTGAATCACCGTCTGTGGCCTGGCACCAGATCTGGACCGCCGAGGAATCTGTACTCTACCGAGACTGTCTAGTATCTGTTGTCTCTGCCCATCCCCGTCATCTCCATCATCTCCGTCCTCTGAGCTGCTCTCCTCCTCCCCAGCTCCACTCTCCTCGCTCTCCTCTCCCTCCTCCTCCTTTCCACCCATAGCCTGCTCCCCTCCACCCATCGCCTGCTCTCCACCTGCCACACCTCCCGGTATCCCTGCTCCTGGCTGTGGGACTGCTCTGATGGCCCATGCCTCATCTGGCACTGTGAATCATGGAAAAGGATGCGTATGAAAGTACTGGGTGTAGTCATCTGTCATCCCTACATCCAATATGTCTAGCCTGTCCGCCCATACCTCGGGCTGTAAGGCTGTGTACTCTGTGTAGGCTGCCTGGTAGGGAATGCATGGCCCCCATCCTACATCCCCCTTGCACCGCCCATAATGAGCAATGCCCTGGGGCATCCCCTACGTAAAACCAAACTGTCTCAGCACCTGTAGTGCCAAAAACCTCTCAATAATAAAGGGCATCCGCCCTATCAGGTATCGCGGTCTGCACATAAACAGCATCTCTAACTGATCCATCTCCCATGCCTCGCAGTCTGTGTACGGCCTCCATATCACGGCATCTACATCATCTAGCACTCGCCGCCAGTACTCTACCTTGCCCAGCCTCTGCTAGACAACTGCACCAGAATACGCATATACGTACGGCCTCCCTGCTGGTCTTTCCCTAGTACACAGTGGTCTGGTGACAGCAATGTGCTCCCACACCCAGATCTATAATAATGTAACTCCACTCGCCAGGCTGGTGGATCCTCTGTATATAATCCGATGAAGGTCATGATACATATCTGTCAAGACGCAGCTCCCCTAGGCAAATCTCTGTGGCTGAGTGATCATCCACTCTAGCATCCTCCCCCACCCCACGGAAAATCCCTTGGACCGATGGTCCAGTCCAAGGAAACCTCCAACAAATGCTGCCAATACCGCTACTAGAGCTGGATACCTGCTGAAGTCATCCCAGTCTATCCAGTACCCATAGATACCGGGATTGCCACATATCTGCTATAATGCCTCTGTCCCACCGATCTCCTTGTGGTCATAAACCATAAGGGCTCCAACCACCGGAATCCCCAAAATCCAATACACGTCCTCCGGTGTCACACTCATCTCACCCGTCGGCAGGTGGAAGGTGTTATGCTCGGAATGCCATCTCTTGGCCAAGGCCGTCAACAGCCCCCTGCTGGCCCGAATGCCTCGCGGCATGGTCAACAGTGGCCCCAATCCACAATCTGCAATCACCTGTAACTCGGCCGGTGTCAGCTCTCCTATCCGCTCCCAGCACAAGGGGAACCGCTCTTTGATCTGGAGGCTTTTGAAAGCCTCCTATTTTGTCCAAAAGCATCACAACACCCAACATAACATATCAATAATCTATATCAAGTGCTACATCAATCTATCAGCATGTCTAATCAATCTACTCTATCATCATTTACTATTTGTTTTTCTTTTCAGGAAAGCAAATTTATCAACACATATCCTTTGCTGTTTGTATTTCAATCATGAATGCAAATTTAAGTCTCTATTTTACTATTTGCTTTCTATCGTAGAAAGAAAATTTATCACAACGTTTACTCTTTGTTTTTCAATCGCGAGAAGCAAAGTTATCAAATTCAAATCATTCAATCTCTCATCTACTCTTTGTTTTTCAATCGCGAGAAGCAAAGTTATCAAATTCAAATCAATCAATCTCTCATCTACTCTTTGTTTTTCAATCGCGGAAAGCAAAGTTATCAGTTTTCTATTCGATTTTCTATCCTATCAACATGATGATCTGACAATTTATCTATCTATTGACTAAAGAAGCAATTTTTTTCATTCATTTTCAGCAAATGGCCATTCTGGAGAAAATTTCCTAAATGCGCAACTCTGTTGCTCATATGCGCTAAAAACCCATATGCGCCAAAGTTTTTCTCGAAAGCGCAACACTGTTTCCTAAATGCGCTAAAACTCCGAATGCGCAATTCTGTACCTCGGATGCGCTATTCTATCTAACAAACACGCAACTCTAAAAATTTTGAACCTAACCCTAAATGTGTCGTTTTGTGCCCTAGATGCACTAAATCTCCGATCTAGCCTATTTTGACCTATATGTGCAACTTTATCTGTCGGATGCGCTAAATGATCAGTTTGTGACCTGTGCCTAAATACGCTACGGAAAACCCTAGATGCGCTAAACTATTTGTCAAATGCGCTAAACCTATACCTAGATGCGCTAAAACATTTCAAAATAATTGCAGTCCGACTTTAAATCAGTTCAAAATCGATCAAAAATGCAAAATTTGACAACTTAGAGGTTTCGAATCACTCACCGGTGGTCCATACGCTGCTGGTCTCTGATACCATCGCGCTCGCTCGAACCTATTTCTGTGCACGGGGATCACCATTTCGCCAAGTCACTCTGAGAGCACAAAATTCACTGTAGCAACAGGGTGAAAATGACACCTCATTTTACCCCTTTTACCTTATAAGGGTCTTTTCAGGATGGGCAGTAGTGGCATTTCCCATTTTTCATCCTCTTTTTTTTTTACTGGGGCATCAACCACCTTATCTATCAGGAGCTAAATCACTGTTCCTCATCAATTTCTTTTTCCGTGATTTATCTCCCGAGGGGGCATCATCAATATCGAAAATCAGAAACATATTAGGGGCAATTTTTTATTTTCTTTGAAGCAATGCATTTCACACATCACTTAAAAGAGGGGCAAAATGTATACGCATAAAAATGGTCATGTCTATAATCCTGGCAATTAATTAAATATTTATTATTTAATTAATTTTTCTAAAAGTCCTCTACATATGATTAAATTTATTTAATTTAATTATATTGTTCATTCATCTTATTCTTCTTCCATAATTAAATAAATTTATTTTATTTAATTATTTTCACATGTCCACTTAATTAATTAAATAAATACATTCTATTTATTTAAATTAATTATCACTGTTTGAATTTAAATTAAATCTTTTGATTTAATTAAGTTTAAATATTTCCCCTTTCTTCTATTTTAATTCTTCTTCTAATTAATTAAATGTTTCATTTAATTAATTTCATAAAAGTGATTTAATTAAATAGATCTTATTTAATTAAAAATATCTTATGATTTCTTTCTAAATCCAAAATTAGGTATTTTAACCTAATTGTGCAATCTTCTCATATCATAATTAAATATTTTATTTAATTATGAGATATTCTGCTTTTTTTCAATAAAACTGATTAAAGCTCTTTTCTCACCACAAGTTTTCTTCTGCTTTTAAAAGCTTAATTAAATATTTTATTTAATTAAGAAAAGTTGAATGTCCTCCACAAATAAATAATTGATTTTTTTAATTAATTATTTATTAGCTTTAAATCTTTCTTTTATTCTTATCTTCTCTTCTTTTTCCTCTTTCATAATAAAATAGAAAAATCTGTTTCTAGGGTTCTTCTATCTTTCTCTTCAAATTCATCTTTCCTCAACCGTTTGATCTGCCAGGAATTATCACAACCGTCAATCGAGACAGCCAATCAGAATCATTCAGAAAGCCCTATAAATACCTGTGTGAATCCAAACATTGGTAATAGGCAATTAAGTAGAGTTTATCCATTTAATTCATTTAGTATTCATCATAGCATCTTGCTTATTTCAAGTTTCTTAGCTAAAATCATTATCATAGCTTAATCATGCATTCATATCATAGCAAAAATCTCGTTCTTTAGGAAGACAGTTTGTTGAGCCTAGCCACTAATATGAGAACACAAGGCTGGAATCTACAAAAACACTAAAGATAGAGGACGATAGGATGACAACGGAAACAAGATACTGAGTTTGCACATCTCTATTCCTTTTATATTTATGTTTTTTGTTATAATGTTCTATTGGTGTGTTTGAACTGATTTTAATTCATTTATGCACTTAATTTTGACACACACAGTCCTCATCTGGAACATTTGGTGGGAATCTAAAAGAAGAATATTTAGAGACTCTAAGTCTTTAATTGAGCAGATTGTAGTTGAAATTGAGAAATTTGTCTTGGAATGTGTGAATTTTTATGTTTTTAATCATAAATCCAATGCCTCTTTGTTCACAAGTTGGGATAACCAGGTCCTAAATAACTGGCAATTCATTTTGTTCCCTTTTAAAGGAAGTATGCTACATCCTCCTAAATAGAAAATTGATAGAAGGAATGTAAAATGGATACCTCCCTAGGAGAGTTTTTGCAAACTCAACTTTGATGGTGCTTCGAGTGGTAATCCTAGGGTGTCAGGGGCAGGTATGTGCATTCGTAATTGTGTAGGGCATTTTACTTGTAGCTAAATCAATTCAATTACCTAGAGGCATGAACAATATGGTTGAATCCCAAGCTATTCTAAATGGTTTAAAGTTGGCCCAAACCATTGGTATATGAAATCTCTAAATTGAGGGTGATTCATTATTGATTGGCAATGCTTGTAAGCATCAGTTTATTCATAATTGGGAGCTAAATTACGTTCTTCAACGATGTTGGTCTTTATTTTCATGGTTTGACTCAATAGTCATCTCTCATACATACCGAGAAGGTAACAAATTGGTCGATTCATTAGCTAATTTGGGATGTGAAGGAAAAGGTCTTGAAATCTTTAAAGATTCCAACTTTAAAGTCTACCCATCAATCACCAACATCATAGAAAGTGAATATTCTTACTAACCATGTTTTCATGGTTGATGAGTGGAGTTAACAAAGAAGATTAATAGAGTGGTTTTCTTTATCACCTAGGGCTTATTGAGTTCAAAATCTGCTCAATGTCTATTAGTGTTGCTATCCTAGTTGTGTTATTGTTGTCCTAGTTGTATTTTTAGTTGGTTTGTTGTATCAGTTGCAGTGTTACAGGTTGTGGTTGTATTTCTTCATTGTTTTACTTACATGTTAGAGTTGTAGTGATAAGAATGGTCTCATAGTTGAAATCTGAGTGTAGAATTGAAAAGGGTTTTTCAAGAGCTTTCCATCCATACATGGCACATCTAGTGAATATGAAAATTACCTCTAGTTGAATCAATTGTGTGATGACCCAACCTTGTTATTCGTTATTGGCTAAGCTTAATGCCATATATTATTGGTGAAGTTGTCTTTTGGTGATGTCACATTATCAACAGATAAGTCTGAGTATTGGAAATCGAGGTTATTAGAGCGATAGAGTTGGATTTTTGGATTGGCCAATTGGGGTTATCGATTATTTTTGAGCCAAAGTTTGAAGCTACATTGGCTTCTCATGAGCCATGCTACTTTAAATTGTATTTGGAATTTTTATATGCAGAGGGGTTATTTTATATATATATATTGGCTTCCCACAAGCCATGCTTTAAATTGTAATTCAAATGTTTGTTATCCGGCTAGAAAAGAGCCCTCAAAACAAAATCATATATATTGTGTAAATATTTATTATATATATTAATATATGGGCCTTGTGCTCCTTGCATTAAGAAAAACAAAATTGTTTAGGATTAGTTCTCTAGACTTTTCTTTGTTAAAAAATCATGACCATTCCATTTGAAGATGGCAATGAATAATAGTTATTTGTCAATAAATTTTCTCATTAAATATTTTACTTGAAACAACCATTTTTTCAATGGGGAAATTCTATGGGGTACATTATTTTTTGAGAGGGCACTGTATTGAAGAAATATTCAATTTATCATATGTATTCAAGGTGAGATACATTGTATGTGAATAGTTTACATTGATCCAAGTACAATTTGAATTGGATGTCTCTAATACATTCCCATTTATAGTGGAATAGTTTCTGGATTTGATTGTGTAAGTGATTTTTGCATGAATGTTTATGATCAAACTTTATGATTTTTTCCTTATGTTTTGTTCTTCATCTTGATGATGGATCACGAAGTGTGATCTAAAACATTGATGCAAAAATCACTTACACAATCAAATCCAAAAACTATTCAGCTATAATCTCTATGGATTGTAGAAATCTGTTATCATTAATATTCATATTTATATTAGTTGCGCATAGGGCTATACATAGCTTCAAAAAGAAAAAGTATGTAATTTTTATCAATTTGAACATGCACCCATGCTGATTAATCAACTCAACTATTCAGTGATACATTTGATGATCTCTCAAGGTGTGGAACTTGAAACTTGAGATCAATCTCAAATTTAAGGGATGGTTCCCTTTCTACTAACCGTTCTTAAGGCTAAAATTTATCTTTTTTTCCAACATGAGAAAACACAATGTTTTAAACAAAAAAAATAAAATGTCTAGTGATGCACCAAAATAAGCTTAGAGAACACATGTATCATTTCTACATGCACAATATGATTTTAAATTTCTAAAAATTTTCATGCATAAAACTTAAATATATTGTATAGGTTCAAATATGAAGTGAAGTTACAAGGAAAATAGTGTCAAAAGTTGATTCTTCAATTCATTTAGCAACACAACACACAAAGATAATGAAGTCCAAAATAAATCAATGTTTTATTTCTCAAAAAAGGTTGTATAATAGTTAATACAAATTCTATTATAATTTTTTCATCTTGAGAATCAAAGATACATTATATTATAACTCTTTTTCTACATATCTTAGAAAGTACAAACATCATGGAGAGAATATAGGTCACATTCCCTTTGATAATTAAATGGAAACTACTTTTTTGGGTATTGTAAAAACCTGTCCTAACTTGAATCCTTGAGAATATCCTCATACACTTCAATTAGGTGTGAGAGGTGAGGCATGTCGACTTCCTTAACAAAAAACTCAAAAAGACATCTTCGACAAGTTAGAAAATACCTCCAATAATGTTTGTAGACACCTAAACATGACTAATGCATTTTCATCTTAGCATTTCATCATTATCCTTATCATTTTACCTATCTATATTAATTAAATATATTTTAATTATTTAATTAATCTAAGAATTTCCTCTTTTAATCCATAATAATAATAATAACTTTTTAATTATCTTAATATTTTTATCATGTCTATATTAATTAAAAATATTTTTCAATTATTTGATTCTTTCATCAATTATTTTTCCCTCCAACATTAATTCAAATTAAATTCAAATTTATCTTTCATCATCTATAATTAGGTAATATTGCTCTTTTAAATAATTTAAAAATAATATATTTAAATTAAATATTTTCCCTTATAAATATATGATATTATTTAATTAGCTAACACCCCTCTAAATAAATTAAAATAAATTTATTTAATTTAAGTATCTTCCTCTATAGTTAAATAACTTTTAAAAAATTAATTAATTAGCTAACACTCCTCTTTCAAATAAATTAAAAATAATTTATTTAAATTACATATTTTTTTCTAAAATATATAAATTAATATTTTTTATCTCTTCAACTACCATTTCAATTAAATAAATTTATTTATTTAATTCTTCTAATCTTTCCCTCCTTCGGCAAATTCAAATTTGGGTCTCACCTTATCTTGATTTTTCCTATCCATTGATCTTTCTAATTAATCTCCACCAATGATCAAATGTTAACTTAAGCAAACAAATCAGAAGATTTCATTTCATTCAACCCCCCTAACTCTTATAAAATTGTCAAAATCTCCTTAACACTTTTATTGTAAAAAATTCTGCTAGCATCTTTATAATTTTAGCACTCTTGCTATAAAATATATATCAAGGTTTCAAGCATTCAAGCATTCAAGCATTATCATTGTCATTTATCAAGCACAAGTATCATTTATATTTGATCATTTATCACTATGACATCATATCATTATTGTTTCTTTCATAGATTGTTACTTTGAAGAGTAACCAACAATTACATAGTAGCATCATAAATTGTCACCCTTGACACTTCACACTTGATTTTGCTCCCTCCTATGTGCTTGAATCTAATTATGCACCTAATTTCCAAAATTATGTGTTCATTATCCATTTCATCATTTATCAAAAAATCAAATATGCAAAATCAAAATATGCATTTAATATTTTATCCCCGACACTTTGAATCCTCAAAAAATGGATCTAAACTAAGGCGCCCTTTACACACGTGTCCCCTTAAAATGACTTAAAATTTAAATATGTCGATGTAGATAATTTATTATTTGAAATTCAGATCCTAGATTTAATTTTTGGATGAAGCAATGACTGAATTTAGTTGGTCTCATTTTTCCCTCTAAACTTGACTCGACTGCAACAACCCACGAACCTTCATCAAACATTTCATTCTCTTTGTTGTTCCTATTTCCATCTTCCATATTCCCCACGCCCATCTAAGTAGATCTTCACAAAAATGTGTAGCCATGGTAGCTGAAAATGTCCTCTCTAGACTTTAACAATAAGATGCACTCTTATTTTGTGTTTTCCTTAGCTGATCAAGATGCTCCTAGAGGTGGAATCTTGATGTTGGATTACACATTCTCAACCCAGACACAGGTGTTTTATTGAAGAAAATAGATTAAAATTTTGCTAAATGAGTGCTTGTTTTGTGCTTTGTTTGTATAAGCAAGATGTTTGTGGAGGAGGAATTTTGACCCGCACAGATGTTCATTAAAGAAAATAGACTAAAATTGCAAGCATGATGCTTGTGGAAGTAGAATAGTGACACTAGATCACATCGCCAAATTAGACACATACGCATAAAAATCTTACTTTTTGAACCAGATATTCTAGAGCTAAAGTCTTGACACTGGATCAGACGCCACCACACTAGAAATGAGTAGTCATTAAAGAAAATTAACTAAAATTACACAAAACAAACATTTTATTATCCAAGCAAGATACTTGTTAAGATGGAAACTTGATGTTAGCCTACACACTGGCAAACTCATTAAAGAAAATAGACTGAAATTACACAAATTTCTTCTTTAAATGTTGCACGGGGTGGTGTACATGCAGTCCAAGCTCTATGGATGGAATCTTCACCTTACACGTTTGTAAATTTTCACCATGGGCATTTACGTCGAATCTCGCATCATCTTAATTTCACTGGTAGACGCTCATTAAAGTTGCATTTCAATTTATCAACCTCTCTAAATTATACATATAACTTTTTTGTTGGATTTATAATGCATTAATTTTTTTTGGTTAAATTTCAATTGTATTATGTCTTGAATGACATTGAATACTATTGTGTACATCATGATTTGAAAAGACATATACAACTAAAAATCTATGTAAATCTATATATATAGATATATCACGAAACAAATCCAATCAATATTTATTTTATTGAAAAGATATATACAATCTTTCTTAAAAATATCTTAAACAAAATCTAGAAAAATCTTTTCACCCACCTCCTTGAGTGACTCAATAATTAATTTTAAATAATATGAACCAATTCTTTGTTTGTATTGTTCATTGTAAATCAAATTTTGAGAAGTGAATCTAATTTCATTGTGATGTATTCATAGGAGAAAGTGTACTAAATTCTACTTTCTATATTTTCCATACACACACACACACACACATATTGTTAGAATTTCTAACAAGATCATAATAGAAAAATGATAAAACTTCTACAAAAACACTTGCACACATTGAGCCTAATTTACATTATCAGAGAGATTAATAAAAGAGTTGATTAAAATGTGCAATATGATCTTGCATATAGGAAAGGAAGAGACAATCCACCTATCATGTGGATTGACAAGTTCCCCCATGATGTAGCATAACTAAGTAGACAAGTGTCCTATGGATCTCAACCTTTAGATTAGTTGGAATCTGCAAAGTAACAACCTATTTGATCAAGCCATCAACCTTGTTGACAAGTGTTGAATGACTACAAAAGTGACCTTTGAGATGAGATGGAAAGTCTTCCATCCTCAAATGGTATGCACATGAGGTATACCAAACAACTAGGTAACCTCTAGAGGCCTAAAAGGTTACACATTCAGTTAGATAAGATGTTGTCTAACCTCATCAACCTAAGTACACTTAAGCTATAAGGAATAGATAAATTATTCACTCTAACACTCCCCTTAAGTGATACTTGGGGAGATAAAAAAAGTGTAATATATACAAAGAAATGGGTCTCAACTATGAGCCTTAGTGAGGTACCCATCTACAATGATGATCTCTAACAAATGGAGAAAAAAGAGAAAACCCAAAGGGAACAAAGATCCTCTCGAAATAATACAAATATAAGGATACGACCTCTTAAAAAAAATGTCCCATGAAGATAGGAACATGATGATGGACTCTTGAAGCATGTTGAAGTTGTAAACTCTGCTAAATTTGAACTGGTGTTTGCTAGAATCAATGAACCTCCAAGAAATGTAGATCAAGATAAGAGATACAAAACATTACATGAGTGAATCTATGGGACACTACTCAACAATGAATATATAAAGGAAATCAAAATTTGTGAAGTTGAATATATAGATAGTACAATGATTCTAGAGTACTTGACTCTCACAAAATATGATCCACTAAAAGAATCCCTCATCTGAGAGATAAAGATAGAAGGTCCCTCCATTGCTCCACTAAAAGAAGCATTAACATAACATTTTTATAATCCCTCCTTAATGCTGACAAGAAGAGGTATAAGAAGACTAACTAAAATTGGGAACAAACTATGCACAAGAATTTAGACCCAAAATTAGGTCTAAAAGATGTATAAGAAACTGAAAAAGGATGTGGATTGAGGCGCACACGTATGAGGTGGGAATCATAAATCCATTATTGTGATAGAAAATCAAGGAACACACACATCATGTGAGAATCTCAAGGATCCATTGATGTGATGGAAAACTAGAGCACTACACAATCCCCATTATACTTTATAATTGTAAGGAAGCTAAGGTAGTAGAACAATTCCCTACACTAATGTTGAGAGGAGAATCATGCAAAAAATTCATAGATCTTTAATAGTTACAAAAACTTAAGTAGAAATCTAGACATAAATATCATGCATACCACAACACATGGATTTACATGGGGAAAACCCTTTTGGTAGAAAAAACCCACACTCCAAAATCTGCCCAATATATTATTTAGAAATCACAAAGATTACAGTATACTTGTAGAGAAAGCTTCTCATAGGAGTATCACCACTCAGAGAACCAAAGACAACACGATTGCTATCATACTTTTAGAATACATTGTGATACACAGTAGTAATACAACACCCTCATAAAATAGGGTTGTCTTCTAAGGAAATTCAAGCTAATACAATATCAACCATTAGATATGAGACATAATGATGAATGGGCCAGATTTACAATAATAAAATATAAATAAATTTTTCCTTTCGGGGTTGCTACCCCTAAACCCCAACCGAGGGGATGATCCCCTCGGACCCCTCATGGGAGGATCCTCCCATGCCCCCATGTTGTTGTTGAATGAACAATACCTTATGTAATTGCAATGTTGAGACATATTTTCTCAACAAGTCTCCCACTTGTCAAACACCTTGCAAGGACAATGGAAGAGTACCATCATCATCTCTTAATTGCTAGGGGATGAAAGGTCCATAGTCTCTGAACACCATCTAAACTTCTTTGTGCTCACAGGCTTAGTTAAAGAATCAACAAGATTAATTGAAGTCTCTACCTTAACCAGCTTCACCTTGCCATCTTTGACCTTATCTCTAACAAAATGATACTATACATCAATGTGCTCGGTCCTAATATAAAATGTTGTCGGGTTCTTGGTTGGACATATCACACTCTAACTATCAAAAGAAACTATCACTACACCTTGTTTTATTCCAATATCTGAACATAGTCTCCTAATCCAAATGGCTTCTTTAAAAGCATGAGTAGCTACCATATGATCTGCTTCAGTAGTGGACAAAGCAACCATAGTTTTTCACTTACTCATCTAGCTAATTGGACCACCAAATAAAGTAAACACATAAGTATTGGTAGATCTTATACTATCAACATCACAGGTAACCAATATGAATCCACATAACCATGAATATCAATGGAAATCTCATCTTAGTCATATTACTGTGATAACATAAGGAATAATATGAGGCACAATGTAAATATTTGAAGATTCTTTTAACTACATCCTAATGAACTCTACTAGGATTAAACATATATCTAGAAAGAAATCTTATTGCTTGGGAAATGTCTGGTCTAGTACAAACCATAACATATATTGAACTTCCAACTACAATCTGGTAAGGCACTCTGCTCATGTATTCCATCTTTGATGGGTATGTTGGAAAATCTGAAATAGATAAAATTGTTCCAACTACAATAGGAATACACAATGGTCTACAGGATTGCTTATCAAACCTCTATAAAATTGAGTTGACATACTTAGTTTGGCCAAGCCATAGCTTTCTATTCACTCTGTCTCTTTTAATTTTCATCCCAAGAATGTGTTTAGCCACACCAAGATCTTTAATTTCAAATTTAACAGCAAGTTGAGATTTCAATTTTTAAATCATACCTTTCCCTCTACCAATAAATAACATCATCAACATATAATGCAATAAATAGGAAAAGATCCCCATCAGATCTATAATAAACAAAATGATCTAATTTAGAACGATTAAATCCAAAACTCAACACATATGTGTTTAGTTGAAATATGGATGCTTTATGGTTTAGGACATAGAACATCACTTTTCTCCAACTAACATTAAAGGATGCCCTAGAGATCTCACCCCAAGAGTGGAATAGAGGAAAGATATTTTCTAGAAGGGAATCCTAGGATATGATTTCAAATTACAAGAGGGGTTTGCCACCAAGTTTAAACTTGGAAAAGACAATGACATGCAAGAAAAAATGCAAAACCCTAATATGATACAAAATTGAACTAAATGACTTGAAAATGAAAGAATAAAAAACATATAGCTACATAATAGAATATGTGCACCTGGAAAATTTCTAGAGATGTAATGGAGCTCTAAAATCCTTAAAAACTTGATTTTTTGGCCTAGTAGGACTCATTCACCATTATAGGTGAATCAGTCCTAGATCTGGGTCTCTGCACAAGATCAAGTTTCAGCCAAATGGGTATCCAAATCTGTAAAGATATATGAAAAAATCCTATAGTGGGAATCCCTCACCACTTATTGTGAATGAGTTTAGTTTGGATTTTCTAGAAATTCAAAGTTTGGATCTACTCTTCTCGGTCTGCTCAATCTACTCCTTTGAGTTCCCAGATCTGAAACTCCGATTTTGGGGCTGTAGATGATCATTTAGTGAAAATTTTGACCTTGAAAGTGGGGAGAAAATTACAACAATATTGTGACCTAATCTTCAATGATCTTTAAGTCTTCAAAACACCTAGATCTGCAATCACACAAAGAGAGAGAGAGAGAGAGAGAGAGAGAGAGAGAGAGAGAAACTTGTTGATTTTAGGGAATAGGGGTTTTCCTTGGCCAAACCTTGTTTAGGTAATTAAACCAAATGATGAAACAATGAAACAAGGAAATGAAGCATGAAACATAGGAAATGAAACATGAACAATGATTCCTTGAAAAATTCCTTGTAGATTATGTCTTGTAAATATACAACTTAACATGAAATGGCCATGAAGGATGTAGATCTTGTTCTTGACAATGGGAGTAGAACAATGCTTGACCTTGGATCTTCAATGCTACAACACAACACTAGCTCAATAAAATGCTTGATGCCTAATATGCTTGATATGATGATGGATCTTGAAATGCTACATCAATTGATGAATACAGTTTCCCTCAAATGCCTTAAAAATGATCTTGTGAAGTCTTGAAATACTTAACCTTTGAGTGCTTGACTTGATAATATGAATGCATGATGAAACAATGATTTGAGAGCTCATTTATATAGTAAATCCACCTAATAACCTATGTATTTGATCCCAAAGGCTGGCATAGGAGAAATTTGAATTAAAAACCTGCTTTTCCCACTCAAAGCCTTAAAAATAGGCCAAATGGGACTCATTCACCATCTTGGGTGAATGAGTCTCACCTGGATGGGACTCATTCACCCAAGGTAGCAAATGGGTCCCATGGGGGCTATTTTTCATGCTAAATTATTAGGTAGTGAAGAATTTAAGTTTATATGTTGATATTGTCAGGTTTTTGATCGAAATATGCCTTGGGATGTATAATATGGGGTCATAGGGGCCTATTAAAAGGTTATAAATGCAAGGGGGCCCAAAATCCAATTTGAAAGTGTAAATAAATATAATTTACAACATTAAATTAAGGAAAATTGAGTCTATTTAGCTTAGAAGAGCCCTAAATCCCATGTGAATGTGTAAAACACATTACAACACTAGATTAGGTGCACCTAATTTACAAGTTTCTTAAATTTAATGTGAAAGTGTAGATAAATACATTTTACAACATTAAATTAGGGCAAAGTTAGGTTTATTTAGCTTTAAAAGGGTCCAAGACCTAATGTGGATGTGTAAAACACCTCACAACACTAGATCAAGGCGATATCAAGTCCAATTTATCATTAAACATTCCCAAATTAAACAAGGGATACTTTTTTCCACACTATAATATGTATCATACAAAGATTTCTCCTAACACCTATAATCCCTCATGATTATCCATAGGAATCTATCATCAACCTTCAGAAATGATTGATCTTTGACACAAGATGAGATTGAAGACTTGAAATGATGGTCCAAATCTTCACTATTGCTTGTTCCTTGAATATTAATGCTTGATCTCTTGAAATACTTAGTCTTGGACCTAAAATGGGAGAGGCTATTTTTATACTTTTCACTCAAGAACAAACCCTTGAGATTTCAATGCAAAGGAGAATTCGGCAAAGGGGCTATTCTAGAGGATGAATGATATCTAATGAGGGGTTCACCACCAAGTGTAAACTTGGAAAAGACAATACAATGGAAAACACAATGTAAAAACATAAGTGCATGCAAAACAACACTAAATGACCTAGAAGAACAAGTAAAATGCAATAGAAGGTTATGAGACTAGAAGTGTGCACCTGGAAGACTAAAAAAGATAGAATGGAGGTCTGGATCACTAGAAATTTTGATGTTTATGTTGACTAGGACTCATTCGCCAACTTGGGTGAATCAATCTAGTTTCCGAGAAAATGTGTAGGAACAATTTTCATCCAAAAGGGTATCCAAATCTGTAAAAACCTCTGTCAAGCCTGTACAGTGGGACTCATTCACCAATAGTGGTGAATTAGTCCACTTCTACTTTTCTGGAAGTTCTAGATTGGATTTTGTGCCTCTTAGTCTGCTCTACTCTTTCTAACTAGTTTTTGGATCCGAAACTTCAAATTGCCACCTTTAGGTATTCTCCAAGCTTCTCCAAGGCTTGATGACAACTTTGAGAAGTTTAGGGATTTGAAAACTTTTCTCCTTGAACTTTCCTTTTTGTAAAATCTACAACCTAGCCCTGCAAATCACACATAAGAAGAGAGGAAAATGATGTGGGGGTTAGAGAATAGGGGTTTTTCTTGGTCAAACCCCTTGTTGGTAATTAAACCTTGAAATGAAAGAAAATATGAATGGAGAATGAACAAATAGTATTATTGCCACTCACCAAACCCTAGCAATAAGGTGTTGCAAACATGTAAGTAATGGCTGCAATGGATGTGGTTCTTGATTCTTTCTTGATGGAGAGAGATCTTGAATGTAATGCTTGCTTGAATCACAAACCATACATCACAATTGTTAGCTATAAAACAACATGATGTAAGCAATATTTGACATGATGGATGACATTTTAAGAATGCTCTTGAATGCTAATGTGAATTCCCAAATGCGCTCTTCTGAACTCGCTAAGTGATCTCTTGAATGCTAGGTGTTGAATATGAGTGAAAGAACCTTGTAAATTCATACTCAATTATGCAAGAATTCTCAAAATTACAACACTACACTGATACTTTTTTACTCAAATTTTGACAAAAGTTTGTCCGAATTTCGATGAACTTTCGTTGGGATTATTTCATCAATTTTTTGAAAAACTTTGAAATGTTGAAATTTTGACCCAGCATCATCGGTTGGGTCAAAAAATTTATGTTTCAAAGTTCGTCAAAAAATTGACGAAAGTTTGTTGAAATTCTGACAAACTTTCATCAAAATTTGAGTCAAAATGTATCAGTGCTACAAGCCAACATCATATTTAAGAGAATAAAATCCCACCAGAAATTTGAATTACATTTGAATTTTAGTCATGCAAGACTCATTCTCCCAAGGAGGTGAATGAGTCCCATCACACATAATGTATGCGACGAAAAATTAAAAATGCTTAGAAATGTGTGAAACCTGCATCGGGACCAAAAGGAGATAGGTGGGACTCATTCACCCAAGATGGAGAATGGGTCCTAGAAAATAAATCTAGGCCACACAAGCTAGGAACACCTAAATTATGATGTGTCAAGGATTGGTGTTGAGAATATCCTCAAAAATATGCAATAAATGAGGCTTGTGGATGCAAAATAGGGCCAATCAAAGCATAAGAAAGCACAATTATTAATGATAAGCCTAGAGAAGTGTGAAAGTGTGTTACAACACTTTACAACACTCCAAATAAGGAAATATTAAGATTAATTATGAATAAAATTATGTTGATTATGCTTAGTTTATTGATAAAACCCTAGAAAAGTGTTAAAGTGTGTTACAACACTTCACAACTCTTTTACAAGGAACCATTAAATTCCATTCACTCACAAGGGCTCAAGATCTAATGTGAATGTGTTATCCACTTTACAACACTAAATCAAGGTAACATTAAGCCAAAATCCACAAGGAGGACCCAAACAAGTGCAAAAATATCAAAGGACACTTTTTTTGACACTACATTTAGCTCCCACTTTAGTGAGAGTATGAACCTACTTCAAACTCACACTAAAGTAGAAAAAAACACACAAAGAGGGGTTCCAATGAACCAATGCTAGCAAGATGAGAGGACAACAATCAAGAGGGGTGATCAAGCCCCCAAGATCAAGATCCCATGGCAAACCAACATGATCATAAAGGAACACACATGAAAATGATATAAAGAACAACAACAAGGCCAATCATACACTACCAAAGAAGAAAGAGAAAAAGAAAGACATAAAAGAATCACATCAAGCTTCGACCATTTGTCCATCCCAATGTGGATTAGATCTAGGTTGTTTGTCTAAAAAAATGAATACTCAATCTAAGGTGACAAAACTCCTAGTTCTCTGCCAGGTTAGAAGTCCTAAAAGGTGAGAAACATACACTCATGGCTAGTATGCACTCACACACACATAAGTAGCTATGGAGAAATTCATGCATTGGATTGGGCTTCCCACTCAACTATACCAAAGTTATATGGTCTCCTAATAACTTTAATAAGGAGCCACACAAAAAGGATTATTTGAGGTTCATGAGACAAGAAAAACTTCATATGCTTGGAGCTCATGAACAATAGGATGGATCTATAGGCATGCAAGCTATGCTATGTAAGGTGTCCATATAAAAACAAATGAAAAATTCAAAACTAGGAAATGTTCAAAGGAGTCTTGCTTAGTTCAAGCGAGGTCTTTAACTTAGGGGAAATTGTGCCTAATGTCTCTAAGAGAGGACCAATCAAAGAATAGTAGATTCACAACTTAGGGGATGTAGTGTGTCACATCAGGCCACTAAGCGAAATATAGTATGCTAAGAGAGATCATGCTCCTAAAGGACATTATACCTAATGTCATTCAAAAAGTGACAAACACGTCGTATAAAGTAAGAAGGCTACACTAAGAACCGAGAAAAAGAAAAATGCCAATGTACTCCCCCACTTTAAAGAAATTGCTAAACACCATTCTTTGAAAAATTAGTTTAAAGTAGCAAATGAAAATGAAAACAAAGAAATAAGACATGAAATCCAACTTGGAAAGCCCTATGCCAAGTCATATGTTTCCAAGTAAATTTGTGTCATTCAAGAGAAAAAGAAAGGGATTGCCCCCAAAATGAGAACACCAAACACATAAGGGATCTATGGATTTAGGGTGAGTATGTTCTTTGGTACATTGGTTTTAGAGAGCTTGGAACTGTCATCATCCCCCAAATACACATAGAATTGGAAGAATGACACAAAGAGAAAAAAAAATGAAAATACTTTTTGTTCAACATGGAAGAAATATGAATGTATCGACACCTTGCATCATCCCCAAAAGGAAAAAAAAAAGAAAAATTAAAAGGAGAGCTAAAGAAAAGGAAAAGGAAAAAGAAAGCATTTTGGGTCAACATGGAAGAGACATAGGGTGTCTCGACGTTGTGCATCATCCTCAAAAGGAAAACACAAGACACATGAAAAGATAAAGGAAAAGGAAAAAGAAAAGAAAAAGGGTCAACATGGAAGAAACATAAGGTGTATCAATGCCTTGCATCATCCCCAAAAGGAAAACATAGGATAAATGAAAAGATAAAGGAAAAGGAAAAAAAATAAAAAGCTTTTTGGGTCAACATGGAAGAGACATAGGGTGTCTTGATGCCTTGCGACATCCCCAAAAGGAAAAAATAAGATAAAAAGAATAAGAGATGCATGACATAGAGAAGAATGAAGGTACAAATAGAGAAATGTCACAAAGAGAGAGAGAATATAAAAAAAAAAACATCATAGGGGATCACATTAGACGCATGCAATCACACACAAAAGAAAATGAAAATGAAAGAAATAATGCAAAAGACTAGTAAGGGAAAATGTGAGTCAACCTATGAGCAGGTCATCTTCCTCCCAATCATGTTCTGTGTATACTAAAGGTGAGCACCTAGCCAAAGGGGCCAAAGCAAGTGCTGAAATAGGAGAAGCACCAAGTTCAACAGTCCTTGTAGGAGATTTGTCATTTAAGTTCTTGGAAGAGGAAAACAATGTGTTCAGTTCATTATGCACCTCTTCATCAATTTTTGTGTTCTCATCATCATCATCCAAGTTAACCAAAATAGGAGGATGAATGATAATATCCATGGAAGATCACAACTCTTGTTGTGGTTTTTGTATTGGATTGTTTGTTTCAGAGAGAGTTATGCTATCTTCTTTGCCTTGAACTTTTGGTAGGACAAGAAAAAGAAGTCTTCTCAGGGTTTTATAGGTTCCATGGGCTTGGGCCAAAAGGAATCTAAGGAAAAGCTTCCTTTAGAAGACAAAGGGTTAAAGCCACTATGGTGGACATTGAATATTTCATTGTCAAAGGGAAACTTTAAGAATTTATGCATAGCCAAAGGGACGAATCTCATGGAGTGAACCATGGGTGGGCTCCACATGAAATTGGTCCAACTGCGGTATGATGGAGAATGTGACATTGAATGTTTTTAGTCCTATTTGCAATGGTAAGGTGATTGATCTGATTGTAGGGCAAGAAAAACCATTGTGTTCCTCGATCCATGCTTTCGGTTTATCATATTCATCTTGATAGAGTTAATGCAAGAGTAATGAGTGATCACATTCTTTCCAAAAGTATGATCTATTAGTATCCCATTAGTGTGCTTGTCATAGATATGGCTGGCTATGTAGAGAGGACCATCCAACAAATGTTTAAATATATACTTACAGGACCATCCAAATTTTTTTAAATATATACTTAGAGGAGAAAGCAATGCCAATATAATTCTTAGGTCGGCCCTTATGACAGATGACATATATTGTCCCTACCATTTCATCTATAGGATTAACATTCATAGTATTATTTAGATTAGAATCATCGTTTTCATCATTTGTATCAACATTCATCACATCACTCTTTATAGTTTCGTTGGATTTGACAAATGAAATATTATGTTTGGCCATTGGGTTGTTAAAAATTTGCAAATTTTGGTTGGGGGGGGCAACAAACTTATTTCCTTGATCACTAACACCTCTAATGGATAGACGGTCGAAATCAATGAGGTCTTGCACAAGATGTTTAAGACGCTTACAGTGTTTCGTGTCATGTCCATTTTTTCAATGATAGTGTCAATAAACATTTTATTTAAAGCTTCGGGGTAAAGGCTTATTAGGATCAGGCGTTTAGACAAGAGGTAAGCTAATATTTTTTTGTTCTAAAAGTTGGTACATTGTGTTATGAAGGGTATCAGGCAAGGGAGTGAATTGTCTTTTTGGATCCTAGTAGCTAAAGGGCACTGTGGCTTTGACAGTAGCTCCTTGGTTGTCAAAATTTTGAGTTGTTTGTTGAGGAGGATTAAATTGAAGAAACCCTTTATTTTTATTTCTAAAGGTTTGGTAATTTTTTTTGTTTGCGGGCTCAAATATCTCAATTCAAGGCTAGAAGTGGACTTTGTATCTAAACTACTAACTAAATTTTGATAATTGCAAAGGGTAGTCCATAGGTGCATGATGGATGGGAATTTGATCATTGTAATCTTTTCTTGAATCTTGGTTTGCAAGTTTTCTATGAACATCTTTTGAAGGTGTGGGTCGGGGACCTTGACATTGATTTGGGAATAAAGTGATTGATAGTGTGAGATAAAATTAGTTATCTTTTCTTCCTCTTTTTGCTCGCATCTCATAAAATCGGCCAAGGTCATTTTGGGAGTCATATACACTTGGAAGTGGTTTACAAATGCCTCAACATGTTCATTGAATGAACAAATTGTGTTGTTTGGTAAACAAGAAGGCAATTCCAAGGCAGTCTCTTTCAAGGACCTAGGAAAATTTTTTGCCAACAGTTTATCATCAAGGATAAAGTCACTACATAAGGCAGTATAGGCATTAACATGGTTAGAAAGATCTCCTTTCCCTCCATATTTCTCAAATCTAGGCGTCTTGATAGCTTGTGGCACCAATGTTCGCAATATATCCAAGGACAATGGACTTCTTTTGACATAATATGTACATGGACCATTCTGATTTTGGTTGATGGAGGAAGTTTTCTTTTCAACCTAGATGACATGGTTTGGAAAAGTTGCATTATGAGAGGGTCATTGCTTGTGTTATGACGTGGGAGTGAAAATGGTGATGGAGTGTATGTGTTCATAGGACAAGTGAATGGAATTCTTATAGGTGGTAAGGTAAGAGATATAGCTTGTGATGCCACATAAGAACTAGGGATGCTAGTAGGAATACCCAGGGAAGGAATCACATTACTAACTTGTTTCATTGTTGTTGTGACTTGGGGAGTGGTATAGGTAGGTATTGAGGCTATTGTTGTGGGAGGAGTAATTTGAGTTCCTCCTTGAATTGTAACATTGCTTGTTGGCAAAGAACAACAGGTGGTTGAGGGAATATGTTTTTCAAAGATTTGCACTATGTTTTTCACAAGGTCAAGGCCATCTTCACTTTCATGCATGCGGTGAATGTTTTCTATGGAAGGAATTGTAGTAGTTGAAATAATTTCAAGGATTATTTGATGTTTTAGGTTTACTAGATCCTCATGAATTTGAATTATGTTTTCTTGCAGGATGTTATCACTCTTTGGTTCATCTTGCATGTTACTTGAAGGCAAGGAGTTGCTAAGGGTGTTATCCATGCCTAGTGTACTAGTGTCAATACTAGGAGTGGAAGCTCTAGATAACCCAAGATCTAGAATAGTTGTGCTATCATGGGATGACATGAGTCTTGAACTTCTTCTCACTATGGTATTGGGTATGTGCAGGATTATGGTGGACCAACAAGTGACAATGAGGAAAAAAACACGTCTTTCATCGACCTAAAAATGCAAAAAATACCGTGTTGTCTTTTTTTAGGCTCGAGTGTCAGTACACACCATGAAAGCAAACGCCAATCCTGGTTTTCCATATCAGATATCTGATTCAAATCGGATATCCAATCCAAATCGAATATCTGATTTGTAAAAAGCATATATATACAAAATATGTTGTTGTTTTAAAGTCATTTGACAGTCAACAACCCGCGGGAGCACTATGAGGAGGTTCTTCACGTAATGGATATCCAATTTCGCCAATATTCGATTTGAAAAGGTAAGATATTTTTTTTATTTGCTTTGATTCAATTTTGAATTAGATTTGGATAATTTCAAATAGTTTTTTATGGATTTTTTTTTAAAATAGGGTTTTTGATTGAATTTTTATGAAAAAATTAAGTTTAGAAATGTTTTTTATGGATTTTTTCAAAATAGGGTTTTTGATTGAATTTTTATGAAAAAATTAATTTAGAATGGATTTTGATTAAAAAAATGAATTTTTTGTGGATTTTTCAAAATAGGGTTTTGATGAATTTTTATAAAAATGAATTTTGGATTTTGATAAAAAAATATGTTTTTGTGGTTTTTTGATTGATTTTTATGAAAATTGACTTTAGAATGGATTTTGATAAAAAATGAATGTTTTTTATGGATTTTGATTTAAAAATAGTGTTGCTTATGTATTTGTATTAAAAATTAGAGAATTTTATAGATTTTTGTTAAAAAGTAGGGTTTTTTTTGGATTTTTTTTTAAAACTAGGGTATTTCTATAATATTTTCATTTATATTGTCTAATTTTAGTTAGATTAATTATTTTTTAACTTTAATTAGGAATTATGGTTGCTGAGAATAAGAATGCACAAATTCCACCAATTGAGAATGAAAATCCACCAGCTGAGAATGAAAATGCAAAAATTCCAAATGCTCCACCACCTCCACAGCCATCAATTGAAGACTTAATTCATGAAAAATTGGAGCAATTGAGGGGAATTTGTGATGTTTATAAGAAAATCACTCGATTATCCCGTATGTCAACCACATTGATAGGAATAATTACAGATGTAGAAACCCTCTCCACCCAACATAATGCCTTTCATTTGTGGTGAGAAACCATGAGGGAATATTATGCATGTGGATTGTCTTATGATGATGCAAAAAATATCCAAATAAAAAAAGCCTAAATAACCTCTTTATTTATTAACCCCATCACTTGTTTTCTAGTTAATGTTAGCAAACCAAAACTTTCTATAAAATGGTGCACACATAGGGGCATAGTAGATAACATTTGGGATCATTGGTGTATGGTTTTTGATAAACCACCCAACAATAATCTTGATGTACCTTTTTACTTTATTAAAAAATTATATGCTGAGTTTTTGTTAGGGCATCATGTCAATTACTTTGACATTAAACCCTTTCAGGGCATTCGTGGAGGTATGCCCCAGGATAGGCCAGGGGCAGCTAGAGTAGTCAGACGCCCACATGTTCCCCATCCTGCCCTTCCTCTACCACCTCTAGTACAACATCCAGATATTACAAAGTGTCCATTCACTCTTTGAGTGTTCTTTTGGTTTCCCATGCTTCTTCAGTAGCTCAGCCACATTTTGGTGATCTTGGCGATGGATCCTATGTTGCTGCATCATCCTTCTCGATTTCACATATTTGTGTGCCACATATTTGCAATATGTGCCAACAGATATGCTTGGGTCCTATTGTACATCCCCCTGAGAATCCATTAGACACTTCTGATTATGACATCCAAGATGTGGAGATTATAGCAGATCACACGTAGGGGAGTGGAGCACACCCTACAAAGTCCTCTCCTGCTAGAGAGGTGGACATTGGAATAGTTACACAAGTAACATTTAACATGTAAATTCATAACTTGCATTTTTTTTAAAATGAATATTAATAAGAGATAGTATCAAGTACTAATATTTATTTACATGGTCTATTTAATAGTTAATGTCTGAGGAGGAGCTCACACGGGTGACTGATATCACCCTTAGGGCCATTTCATTTGGCCTCGAGACACACACAATATGTATTTTCACACACTCATTTACATTTTTTTACTGTATACTTGCTTGTCATTAATAAAATTATATATTAACTTATATGTTTATCTTATTCTCTACTTGAACGAAACAACTAGTGCGAGCGAGGTGCGATGCTCTCCAGACTATGGAGGCACAATGTTAGATGAGGGAAGGGTAATTGGACTCAAATTTGATTGAATTAAGATTTATAAGATCTTTTATTGATTACACATACATTGACATAGATTCATAGTTTCATATGTACTTGTCATTTTTATGTACAGGTTGTTGTGAGCTATACATCATTGTTGATAAGTGCCACAACACCTGAAGGAGTAGGTATTCAAACACCTTAAGGAGGAGGTGTTGAAACACCTCAAGGAGGAGGTGTCAAAACACCTAAAGGAGATACAGAAAAAGATCAGCCTAAAGAGGTATGTGTTTATTTAATTTTGTGCTTGGTAAATATGTTCTTATTATTGACAATTCTATGCTAACTTGGATCAATTTCATATTTTTGTTCACATACATAGATTGACATTACAAAATTTGGTTTGGTTAGTTATTTGAGAGGGGCATATTCTAGGACTCTTGACCCTTTGAAGAGACGTATATTTCAGGTAATCAAAATTTCAATTTTAGAGTTCAACTATAATTCAATGTGTATTGATTTTTATGTTAATTATTTGATTTTAAATTATATAGTATAACTAATCGCAATTGTGGTTTGACTTTTTCTTGTGCAGCTACTTTTAGAGCCAACGAGTGCTTCAAAGAGGCTCCATTTTGATGATCCGCCAGTAGTTTAGGATGAGATAGAAATTTTTGCATATAATTTTTGAATAGATACTAAGATGGCATATGCCACATATTGTAAAACTTTGTTTGAGTTGGCGTTGATGCCATTTTTGTATATGGACATACACTTGATTATTCGATAATTTGATATATAGAAGTTGACAATCAAAATTTAATTTCCTCCTCATGTATATGATTAAACTCTTTGAAAATTTAATCAAGTGAGCAATGGTTAAATATCAATGTACAATAGCATAAAAAGAACAGTTAAATATTATGTAGTTTATATTCATATTGCTGATTGCATTGCATTGCACATCTTTCAAACTCAAAGCATTACTTCACATTGCATAAGTAACAACTAGATGCTGATAGATGAAAAAATTTCAATAACAATATAGTTTTTACAAAGTTGACCTAAGCAATTATGCAATTACTTCACATTACATAACTAATAACTAGGAGTAGCTATCAATTGCATTAGCTTGTCATGGAGTTCTATGAGACCACATTTCTTTGAGGAAACTTGGCACAAAACTCACAAAAAATAAGAAAAAAGCACTCAAACAAAATTTAAAGGGGTCTTAGGCTTGATGCCCCCTCATTCCACATGCTATGCATCCATTTACTTGCAGTGTAGCGGCCAAACAATGGAGAAAACATGTAAAAATAATATATATATACAGCCTAGAAGCATGAATTACAATTAGAATATCACATAACATCATATAAACAAAAAAACCACTGTAAACTTGAATGTCATTTAAAACATGCATGATAAATATTCATTATTGAAACTTGAATTGTGGTAGCTTGATATACGGAGTTGATTGATGCTAGGGTTCAATTTGTATGATATTCAAAAAATAAGCCAACTGAGTAGAGTTATTAGCATTCTTCAAAAATCATAAGAATTCTTTTAGTACACTAGCCATTTTAATGTCTTCTTGCAGTCACAAATGTTATTTTGTATCATTGTTACATTGGTCTTAGTTCAATGATGCTGAACAATTTTAGAAAAAAGAAAGATGTGTCACGGTCTGCATTCAATCCAACAAGCAAAAATGAAAGCTAAGCCTCTTGGAATGAAAAATCTTGTTTGCAAAACAAATGAATAAGAATGAGGTAGTTAAGGTGTTTGAAGTTATTTAGAGGTCACTTTTAGGGTGCAAGGCTTAAAATTTCATTTTAAATGCACTTAAAACAAACTTTAAAGGGATCTCAGGCTTGTTGCCCCTCATTCCACACCCTATGCAGCAATTTACTTGTGGTGTAGGGGCCAAACAATGGAGAAAACATGTAAAAATATTATATATATATATATATATAT